>JARGYO010001065.1:135851-283351 GCA_029206835.1 Rana muscosa | reverse complement strand
AATAAATAAATAACGCAATAAATAAATACATGTTTCCTGTTTTTGAAACATTGAAATTGAAAATTGAAATGAAAAAGGAAGACATTATAACTTTTTTTATTTTTTATTTTTTTAAAAAGCCCGCCTGCTGTTATATATATATATATTTTTTTATCTTAAATATATTTTTTTCCTTTTACATAATAAATACCTTTTACATGCGCAGTATAAAAGGAAGACATTACAAAGTACTGTATTTGAAAACCCCTGTCTATTATGTTTATTTTTTTAACATTTAATTATTTTAACATATATTTTTTATGTTATATAATTTTCTTTTTAACATGAAAATACATTTTCATGCACAGAATTTTTTTTTTTTTTTATAAATCTCTTTATTTTTCCAATTTATACATGTACATTCACTCACTATTCATTGTCTGCTCTAGCAGGAGCCTCAATACATTTCATCAATGCACAGTATCTTAAAAAAATAAATAACAAAATAAATAAATACATGTTTCCTTTTTTTGAAACATTGAAATTAAAAATTGAAAGAAAAAAGTAAAACATTATAAAGTTTTTTTAAAAAAAAAAGCCTGCCTGTTATATATATTTTTTTTATCTTAAATAAAAAAAAAATTCCTTTTACATAATAAATACCTTTTATATGCGCAGTATAAAAGGAAGACATTATAAAGTACTGTATTTGAAAGCCAATGTCTATTATGTTTTTTTTTTTTATTTAATTATTTTAACATATATTTTTTATGTTATAACATTTAATTTTTTTTAACATGAAAATGCATTTGCAGGCACAGTATCTTACATAGTTACATAGTTAGTCAGGTTGAAAAAAGACACAAGTCCATCCAGTTCAACCATAAAAATAAATAAATAAAATAAAAAATATAAATGATCATTATCTTAAATAAATAAATAAATAAATACATGTTTCCGGTTTTTTAAAACATTGATATTGAAAATTTAAATGAAAAAGGAAGATATTTATAACGTTTTTTTAAAAAAAAGCCTGCCTGTTATATATATATATATATATATATATATATATATATATATATTTGTCTTAAATAATTATTTTTTTCCTTTTACATAATAAATACCTTTTTTACATGCGCAGTATCTAAAATAAATAATTCCTGGTTTTGAAGGGTTGAAAAAAAATGAATACGCTGCCGATTATATTTTATAATCTAATTATTTTAATATTTAAATAATATTTACATGCACAGCATCCAAAAGAGATCATTTCTGGTTTTGAAACATTGAAATTATTATTGTTAAATAAAAAGGAAGACATTAAAAAGGTGAATTCAGGAGAACAGCAATTATATTGTGTGTTTTATTTTTTTATTTTTTATTTTTTTCTTCACTGACAATTTGAGGAACACCGAAATACCTGAAGGACTTCCAAATAATTCGATTTTTGTCTTATTTTTATCCACAGATATTTTTTTAATATAAAGTCTTCTTGTATGGGTGGGAATTTGTAGGTCCCCTTCCATCGATGGGGGAGGGGAGGGGGGGGGTGACATGCGGTGCGGTTCCAGTCCTGCCCCGGTGAGGGGGAACCCGTCACGCTCCCTGACAGCCGGCTGGGGAAATAATATTTAGAAAACAATGTTTGTAAATCCCACCAGTGTCAGTCAGATACAAGAAAAATCCCCTCCCCCGCAGGGCAATCTCCTTATTACAGATGAAGATAAATGAGCAGCGTGCCCCCCCCCCCCCTGGGGTAATTAATAGACTCGGGTTATTATTTATTCCGCCAGATCCTCTCTTCCCCATCACAGCGGACAAATATTTCCTGCACAGAAATGATGTTCCTCATGACAATAATAATAAAATTATTTTGCAGCATTTCTTTCTAACAGAAAACATTAACAATAATATTAGTAATAATAATAACATTTATGCAGCGTTTCTTTTTAATGTATTATAATAATAATAATAATAGTTACCCTGCATTTTTTTTTTAACTTAAAAAAAAACAATAATTGTAATACTAATAATAATTTAGCAACATTTATTTTTAACATAAATAATAATAGTAATATTTACTCTGCATTTATTTTTAACATAACATAAAAATAATTACAATAATATACTAATGATATTTTTTCAGCATTTCTTTCTAACAGAAAACATTAACAATCCTATTAGTAATAATAATAACATTTATGCAGCGTTTCTTTTTATTGTATTATAATAATAATAATAATAATAATAATAGTTACTCTGCATTTATTTTTAGCATAACATAAAAATAATTACAATAATATACTAATGATATTTTTTCAGCATTTCTTTCTAACAGAAAACATTAACAATAATATTAGTAATAATAATAACATTTATGCAGCGTTTCTTTTTAATGTATTATAATAATAATAATAATAGTTACCCTGCATTTTTTTTTAAACTTAAAAAAAAACAATAATTGTAATACTAATAATAATTTAGCAACATTTCTTTTTAACATAAATAATAATAGTAATATTTACTCTGCATTTATTTTTAACATAACATAAAAAAATTACAATAATATACTAATGATATTTTTTCAGCATTTCTTTCTAACAGAAAACATTAACAATCCTATTAGTAATAATAATAACATTTATGCAGCGTTTCTTTTTAATGTATTATAATAATAATAATAATAATAATAATAATAGTTACTCTGCATTTTTTTTTAACTTAAAAAAATAACAATAATTGTAATACTAATAATAATTTAGCAACATTTCTTTTTAACATAAATAATAATAGTAATATTTACTCTGCATTTATTTTTAACATAACATAAAAATAATTACAATAATATACTAATGATATTTTTTCAGCATTTCTTTCTAACAGAAAACATTAACAATAATATTAGTAATAATAATAAGATTTATGCAGTGTTTCTTTTTAATTTATTATAATAATAATAGTGAAGCCCCGTACACACGATCGGATAACCTATGGATTTTCGTCCGATGGATTTGTCCATCGGAAATCCGATGAAACTGTTTTTCATCAGTCTTGCCTACACACCATCAGTCAAAAAACCGACCGTTCCAAACGCGGTGACGTAAAACACTCAGATGAGCCGAGAAAAATTAAGTTCAATGCTTCTGAGCATGCGTCGACTTGATTCTGAGCATGCTTGGGTTTTTTAACCGATGGACTTGCCCATAGACGATCGGAAATTCCCATCGGTTTTTTATCCATCGGAAAATTTTAAAACAAGTTCTATTTTTTCCAACCGATGGAAAAAAGACCGATGGGTACCATACACGATCGGTTGGTCTGATGAAAACCGTCCATCGTCAAACCGATCGTGTGTACGGGGCTTTACTGTGCATTTCTTTTTAACATAAATAATAATCGAATATTTACTCTGCATTTGTTTTTAACATAACATAGTAATATTTTTTGATTATAAATAAAGCTTTTATTTATTTCAATATCGCAATTATTACAATAATTTTTTGTGTATAAATGATTGTCCGTACCCTGACATTATTATTATTATTATTATACAGGATTTATATAACACCAACAGTTTGCTGGTGTCGGTGGGGTAGAAGTGGTGGGGGAGGGGTTAGTGGTGGTGGTGGGGGGGGGAGGGGGGTAGCGGTGGTGGTGGGAGGAGGGGGTGGCGGTGGTGGTGGTGGTGGGGGGGTGGGGGTGGCGGTTAGGGTGGTGGTGGTGGGGGGGGAGAGGGAGGTGGTGGTGGGGGAAGGGGGTGGCGGTGGGGTGGTGGTGGTGGTGGGGGGAGGGGGGTGGCGATGGTGGTGGTGGTGGGGGGAGGGGGTAGTGGTGGTGGTGGTGGGGGGAGGGGGTGCCGGTGGGGTGGTGGTGGTGGTGGGGGGGAGGGGGTGCCGGTGGTGGTGGGGGGAGGGGGTGCCGGTGGGGTGGTGGTGGTGGGGGGGGAGGGGGTGGCGGTGGTGCTGGGGGGGAGGGGGTGCCGGTGGGGTGGAGGTGGTGGTGGGGGGAGGGGGTGCCGGTGGGGTGGTGGTGGGGGGGGGAGGGGGGTGGCGGTGGTGGTGGGGGGAGGGGGGTGGCGGTGGGGTAGTGGTGGTGGTGGGGGGGAGGGGGTGCCGGTGGGGTGGTGGTGGTGGGGGGGGAGGGGGTGGCGGTGGTGCTGGGGGGGAGGGGGTGCCGGTGGGGTAGTGGTGGTGGTGGGGGGAGGGGGTGCCGGTGGGGTAGTGGTGGTGGTGGGGGGGAGGGGGTCCACCCCACAACCCCCCCCCATGCTGGGTGGACTGCCATCTTTCTGTATAATCAGAGCTATGTACCAGGATACGGACTTTACATTTGATACTGGACTCAGTTCTGGGGGACCAAAGTTTCTTTGGTGGGGGGGAGTGTGTAAGCAGGGGGGCTAGATATGTGTCCGGGTATGCAGACCGGTACTGACTCGCTCCACCCACCTGTTCCCCCCCTCCCCCGCCACTGTTCTGTAGAAAGAGAGAGGGTAGGCTGTGGGTATCGGTCCTCTCCCTCTCTCTCTCTCTCTCTGTCAGGGGCAAATTGGTTCGGTGGGCGGGACCTAAAAAGTGGGTGCTGCCGGGATCCCCCCATGAAGTCCTTTACACTGCACCAGGGTTGTTTGAATTTAACAGAGTGCCCCAAGGTCCGCCAGGACAACCACCACAACAGCCGACAACCTTTCAGCAACCGATGGAGAAGACAGCGGGAAACATGAATCCGATCGAAGTAACCGGTGTATTTGGATGATACTAAAGCGGAGTTCCACCCGTTTTTTCGTTTATTAAAAGTCAGCAGCTACAAAATGCGGCCGCCCAGAATGTCGCTCCTCTCCCCCCCTCCTCTCCTCGGCGCCGTCATAGTGACTGTGGGCACCTGACCGCGACAGCTTACGGCTTCACGGCTGAGCGCGCACTGCGCATGCGTGAGTCGCGCTGCACTCTCCTATTGGCCAGCCGATCTTCTGGGACCTGAGTTGTGTCCCAGAAGATCGCTGGCAGGGAGGGGACGCCTAGGCGGCCGAAGAAAGGAAGTAGGAAGTGGGACAGGAAGTCCCACTAAAAAGAGGGTGCACACTCCCCCCCCCCCAAAAAAAATGACATGCCAAATGTGGCATGTCAGGGGGCGAGGAGTACTTAAAGGAGAAGTATGGGACGGGTTAAATAACTAGTACATATCACATTAGTCACATATCAGCTCATCTTTTTTTCCTACCTATTTTAGTTTTTACAGCATGTGCACATGAACTTTCCTTCTGCTGGCAAAAACGGTCCACTTTCAGTTTGAAAAGTTCTATGGGGGTGTGAACATCTCCACCAACACACCCCCTGCCTCTGTCCCCCCTCCCCTAAGAGACGTGGTTATGCTGATAGATAGGGAGGGGGAGGAGAGAGAAGTGAGAAGGGAGGGGGGGGGGGAAGCAGCTATGCTCTGTGAAGTCTCAGAAACAAGCAGAGGGAGGAAAGCCGACATCAATCAAGTAAAATGACAGGAAAAAGGGGGTGGATCCAGACTCTGTATTCACACCATTGTCTGGATGACACTGTATGAAAGACTGTATGCTGTATGAAAGACTCCCCTTAGAGACGTGTCTGTGCTGATAGATAGGGAGGGGGAGGAGGGAGGAGGGGGAGGGGGGAGCAGCTACGCTCTGTGAAGTCTCAGAAACAAGCAGAGGGAGGAAAGCCGACATCAATCAAGTAAAATGACAGGAAAAAGGGGGTGGATCCAGACTCTGTATTCACACCATTGTCTGGATGACGCTGTATGAAAGACTGTAGAACCTCCCACAGGTATTTATCTCGATTTTAACAGAATGTGGGCACTTCTGAGAGGTCTGGGAGGGTTTATAGATATCAGCAGCTCACATAGAATAGATGTAAGTAAAAAAAAGGAAACCCATACTTCTCTTTCAAAGCGGAAGTTTCAGTTTTGGGTGGAACTCCGCTTTAAGATCTTTGGCAGAACCCTGGAGGAGCGATTGGAAAAGGCCCTGAAGAGACTCAATGACGAGGGGTTGAAGCTGTCTCTAGAGCAGTGCCAGTTCTACCAGCCTTATGTCACCTATCTGCAGGGCTTTTTTTCAGGGGGAACTTGGTGGAACCTGCTCTGGCTCAGACCCTTGGGGTGGGGGGGGGGGTCTGCTCACTGCTCACCACAATCACTTGTAATTGTAAACACAGAAGTCCGGGTTTCTGTGTTTACAAGTGACAGCTCTGCACTCTGTGTGTAACCCCCCTGAACTCCGCTCTCTGTATGTAATGCAATTCTGGTATTTAATGCCCCTTTAAGACCCTCCTACTGTGATTTGGAGGGTGGAGGGGTTTTTGGGGGTCGTGGTTGAGTTCCAGCACCTATTGTTTGAGAAAAAAAAGCCCTACCTATCTGGGACATGTAGTTTCCGCTGAGGGAATGGCCACCGACCCCAAGAAGCTAGAAGCTGTCACCTCCTGGCCAATGACTAGCTAAGGAAGATTCCTTGACGGAATCTTTAAAGTGGTTGTAAACCCATACAGACCACTTAGACCTACAGGTAAGTCTAGATTAAGGCCTACCTGTAGGTGCCAGAAATATCTCCTAAACCTACACGGTTCTCGGCTCAGGAATACTTACGGGTACCCAGATCTGGGGTGTTAGTATAAAGTTTCACTCAAGAACATTATTGTTGACCTATGTGAGAAGAAGCAGGGTTGGGACTTGTTCAGTTTCACGCCAACACCTGGCCAATCATAGTCCCCCTTCAAAGGTACTGGGGATATATAACATGGAGGAAGGGGTGTAGGGTGGGTACTGGGAATATATAACATGGAGGAAGGGGGTGAGGTGGGTACTGGGGATATATAACATGGAGGAAGAGGGATGGGGTGGGTACTGGGGATATATAACATGGAGGAAGGGGGATGGGGTGAGTACTGGGGATATATAACATGGAGGAAGGGGGATGGGGTGGGTACTGGGGATATATAACATGGAGGAAGAGGGATGGGGTGGGTACTGGGGATATATAACATGGAGGAAGAGGGATGGGGTGGGTACTGGGGATATATAACATGGAGGAAGGGGGATGGGGTGAGTACTGGGGATATATAACATGGAGGAAGGGGGATGGGGTGGGTACTGGGGATATATAACATGGAGGAAGAGGGATGGGGTGGGTACTGGGGATATATAACATGGAGGAAGAGGGATGGGGTGGGTACTGGGGATATATAACATGGAGGAAGGGGGATGGGGTGGGTACTGGGGATATATAACATGGAGGAAGAGGGATGGGGTGGGTACTGGGGATATATAACATGGAGGAAGGGGATGGGGTGAGTACTGGGGATATATAACATGGAGGAAGGGTGTAGGGTGGGTACTGGGGATATATAACATGGAGGAAGGGTGTAGGGTGGGTACTGGGGATATATAACATGGAGGAAGGGTGTAGGGTGGGTACTGGGGATATATAACATGGAGGAAGGGGTGTAGGGTGGGTACTGGGGATATATAACATGGAGGAAGGGTGTAGGGTGGGTACTGGGGATATATAACATGGAGGAAGGGGTGTAGGGTGGGTACTGGGGATATATAACATGGAGGAAGGGTGTAGGGTGGGTACTGGGGATATATAACATGGAGGAAGGGGTGTAGAGTGGGTACTGGGGATATATAACATGGAGGAAGAGGGATGGGGTGGGTACTGGGGATATATAACATGGAGGAAGAGGGATGGGGTGGGTACTGGGGATATATAACATGGAGGAAGAGGGTGAGGTGGGTACTGGGGATATATAAAATGGAGGAAGGGGGATGGGGTGGGTACTGGGGATATATAACATGGAGGAAGGGGGATGGGGTGGGTACTGGGGATATATAACATGGAGGAAGGGGGATGGGGTGAGTACTGGGGATATATAACATGGAGGAAGGGGGTGAGGTGGGTACTGGGGATATATAACATGGAGGAAGGGGTGTAGGGTGGGTACTGGGGATATATAACATGGAGGAAGGGGTGTAGGGTGGGTACTGGGGATATATAACATGGAGGAAGAGGGATGGGGTGGGTACTGGGGATATATAACATGGAGGAAGGGGTGTAGGGTGGGTACTGGGGATATATAACATGGAGGAAGGGGGATGGGGTGAGTACTGGGGATATATAACGTGGAGGAAGGGGGTGAGGTGGGTACTGGGGATATATAACATGGAGGAAGAGGGATGAGGTGGGTACTGGGGATATATAACATGGAGGAAGGGGGTGAGGTGGGTACTGGGGATATATAACATGGAGGAAGGGGGTGAGGTGGGTACTGGGGATATATAACATGGAGGAAGAGGGATGGGGCGGGTACTGGGGATATATAACATGGAGGAAGAGGGATGGGGTGGGTACTGGGGATATATAACATGGAGGAAGGGGTGTAGGGTGGGTACTGGGGATATATAACATGGAGGAAGGGGGACGGGGTGAGTACTGGGGATATATAACGTGGAGGAAGGGGGTGAGGTGGGTACTGGGGATATATAACATGGAGGAAGGGGTGTAGGGTGGGTACTGGGGATATATAACATGGAGGAAGAGGGATGGGGTGGGTACTGGGGATATATAACATGGAGGAAGGGGTGTAGGGTGGGTACTGGGGATATATAACATGGAGGAAGGGGGATGGGGTGAGTACTGGGGATATATAACGTGGAGGAAGGGGGTGAGGTGGGTACTGGATATATAACATGGAGGAAGGGGGTGAGGTGGGTACAGGGGATATATAACATGGAGGAAGGGGTGTAGGGTGGGTACTGGGGATATATAACATGGAGGAAGGGGTGTAGGGTGGGTACTGGGGATATATAACATGGAGGAAGGGGGTGAGGTGGGTACTGGGGATATATAACATGGAGGAAGGGGGTGAGGTGGGTACTGGGGATATATAACATGGAGGAAGGGGGTTAGGTGAGTACTGGGGATATATAACGTGGAGGAAGGGGGTGAGGTGGGTACTGGGATATATAACATGGAGGAAGGGGATGGGGTGAGTACTGGGGATATATAACATGGAGGAAGAGGGTGAGTTGAGTACTGGGGATATATAACATGGAGGAAGGGTGTAGGGTGGGTACTGGGGATATATAACATGGAGGAAGGGGTGTAGGGTGGGTACTGGGGATATATAACATGGAGGAAGAGGGATGGGGCGGGTACTGGGGATATATAACATGGAGGAAGGGGTGTAGGGTGGGTACTGGGGATATATAACATGGAGGAAGGGGGATGGGGTGAGTACTGGGGATATATAACGTGGAGGAAGGGGGTGAGGTGGGTACTGGGGATATATAACATGGAGGAAGGGGTGTAGGGTGGGTACTGGGGATATATAACATGGAGGAAGGGGTGTAGGGTGGGTACTGGGGATATATAACATGGAGGAAGAGGGATGGGGTGGGTACTGGGGATATATAACATGGAGGAAGGGGTGTAGGGTGGGTACTGGGGATATATAACATGGAGGAAGGGGGATGGGGTGAGTACTGGGGATATATAACGTGGAGGAAGGGGGTGAGGTGGGTACTGGGGATATATAACATGGAGGAAGGGGATGGGGTGAGTACTGGGGATATATAACATGGAGGAAGGGAGTGAGGTGAGTACTGGGGATATATAACATGGAGGAAGAGGGTGAGGTGAGTACTGGGGATATATAACATGGAGGAAGGGTGTAGGGTGGGTACTGGGGATATATAACATGGAGGAAGGGGTGTAGGGTGGGTACTGGGGATATATAACATGGAGGAAGAGGGATGAGGTGGGTACTGGGGATATATAACATGGAGGAAGGGGTGTAGGGTGGGTACTGGGGATATATAACATGGAGGAAGGGGGTGGGGTGAGTACTGGGGATATATAACATGGAGGAAGGGGGACGGGGTGAGTACTCGGGATATATAACGTGGAGGAAGGGGGTGAGGTGGGTACTGGGGATATATAACATGGAGGAAGGGGTGTAGGGTGGGTACTGGGGATATATAACATGGAGGAAGAGGGATGGGGTGGGTACTGGGGATATATAACATGGAGGAAGGGGTGTAGGGTGGGTACTGGGGATATATAACGTGGAGGAAGGGGGATGGGGTGAGTACTGGGGATATATAACGTGGAGGAAGGGGGTGAGGTGGGTACTGGGGATATATAACATGGAGGAAGGGGGTGAGGTGGGTACTGGGGATATATAACATGGAGGAAGGGGTGAGGTGGGTACTGGGGATATATAACATGGAGGAAGAGGGATGGGGTGAGTACTGGGGATATATAACATGGAGGAAGGGGATGGGGTGAGTACTGGGGATATATAACATGGAGGAAGAGGGATGGGGTGGGTACTGGGGATATATAACATGGAGGAAGGGAGTGAGGTGGGTACTGGGGATATATAACATGGAGGAAGGGGTGTAGGGTGGGTACTGGGGATATATAACATGGAGGAAGGGGTGTAGGGTGGGTACTGGGGATATATAACATGGAGGAAGGGGTGTAGGGTGGGTACTGGGGATATATAACATGGAGGAAGAGGGATGGGGTGGGTACTGGGGATATATAACATGAAGGAAGGGGTGTAGGGTGGGTACTGGGGATATATAACATGGAGGAAGGGGGATGGGGTGGGTACTGGGGATATATAACATGGAGGAAGAAGGTGAGGTGAGTACTGAGGATATATAACGTGGAGGAAGGGGGTGAGGTGGGTACTGGGGATATATAACATGTAGGAAGGGGATGGGGTGAGTACTGGGGATATATAACATGGAGGAAGAGGGTGAGGTGAGTACTGGGAATATATAACATGGAGGAAGGGTGTAGGGTGGGTACTGGGGATATATAACATGGAGGAAGGGGTGTAGGGTGGGTACTGGGGATATATAACATGGAGGAAGAGGGATGGGGCGGGTACTGGGGATATATAACATGGAGGAAGGGGTGTAGGGTGGGTACTGGGAATATATAACATGGAGGAAGGGGGATGGGGTGAGTACTGGGGATATATAACGTGGAGGAAGGGGGTGAGGTGGGTACTGGGGATATATAACATGGAGGAAGGGGTGTAGGGTGGGTACTGGGGATATATAACATGGAGGAAGAGGGATGGGGTGGGTACTGGGGATATATAACATGGAGGAAGGGGTGTAGGGTGGGTACTGGGGATATATAACATGGAGGAAGGGGGATGGGTTGAGTACTGGGGATATATAACGTGGAGGAAGGGGGTGAGGTGGGTACTGGGGATATATAACATGGAGGAAGGGGGTGAGGTGGGTACTGGGGATATATAACATGGAGGAAGGGGTGTAGGGTGGGTACTGGGGATATATAACATGGAGGAAGGGGTGTAGGGTGGGTACTGGGGATATATAACATGGAGGAATGGGTGTAGGGTGGGTACTGGGGATATATAACATGGAGGAAGGGGTGTAGGGTGGGTACTGGGGATATATAACATGGAGGAAGGGGTGTAGGGTGGGTACTGGGGATATATAACATGGAGGAAGAGGGATGGGGTGGGTACTGGGGATATATAACATGAAGGAAGGGGTGTAGGGTGGGTACTGGGGATATATAACATGGAGGAAGGGGGATGGGGTGAGTACTGGGGATATATAACATGGAGGAAGGGGATGGGGTGGGTACTGGTGATATATAACATGGAGGAAGGGGGTGAGGTGGGTACTGGGGATATATAACATGGAGGAAGAAGGTGAGGTGAGTACTGGGGATATATAACATGGAGGAAGAAGGTGAGGTGGGTACTGGGGATATATAACATGGAGGAAGGGGGTGAGGTGGGTACTGGGGGATATATAACATGGAGGAAGAAGGTGAGGTGGGTACTGGGGATATATAACATGGAGGAAGAAGGTGAGGTGGGTACTGGGGATATATAACATGGAGGAAGGGGGTGAGGTGGGTACTGGGGATATATAACATGGAGGAAGGGGGTGAGGTGGGTACTGGGGATATATAACATGGAGGAAGAAGGTGAGGTGGGTACTGGGGATATATAACATGGAGGAAGGGGGTGAGGTGGGTACTGGGGATATATAACATGGAGGAAGGGGGTGGGGTGAGTACTGGGGATATATAACATGGAGGAAGGGGGATGGGGTGAGTACTGGGGATATATAACATGGAGGAAGGGGGATGGGGTGAGTACTGGGGATATATAACATGGAGGAAGGGGGTGGGGTGGGTATTGGGGATATATAACATGGAGCAAGGGGTGTAGGGTGGGTACTGGGGATATATAACATGGAGGAAGGGGTGTAGGGTGGGTACTGGGGATATATAACATGGAGGAAGGGGGTGGGGTGAGTACTGGGGATATATAACATGGAGGAAGGGGGTGAGGTGGGTACTGGGGATATATAACATGGAGGAAGAAGGACGGGGTGAGTACTGGGGATTAGTGATGAGCCGAACACCCCCGGGTTTGGTTCGCACCAGAACCCGCGAACGGACCGAAAGTTCGCACGAACATTAGAACCCTATTAAATACAATGGATGCGAACGTTCGAATTCTAAAGTGCTAATTATAACGACTATTATCCATGTTATTGTCCTAAAAAGGGTTTGGGAACCCGGGTTCTGCACCAGGGGACATGTATCAATGCAAAAATAAGTTTTAAAAACGGTCGTTTTCCGGGAGCAGTCATTTTAATGATGCATAAAGTGAAAAAAAAAAAGTCAAATATTCCTTTAAATATCGTACCTGGGGGGTGTCTAAAGTATGCCTGTGAAGTGCCACGTGTTTCCCGTGTTTAGAACTGTCCCTGCACAAAATGACACTTCTAAAGGAAAAAAAAGCCATTTAAAACTGCTTGCGGCTTTAATGTAATGTCTGGTCCCGGTAATATGGATGAAAATCTTTAAGAAAAATGGCATAGCTACCCCATCACCCCCCCCCCCCTACCCCAGCCCATTACCAGCCCCTTTGGGTCTTGTATGGATATTAAGGGGAACCCCGCACATAAAATAAAAAAGGCCCTATATACTCTGAACAGCCGTATACAGGCGGTGCATACAAGACAGGGACTGTAGGTTTGTTCTTATGTAGAATCTGTTTGTAATTTTGAACAGGTACATTGTTTAAGTGTAGCTCCAGCCCAAAAATCTATTTTTAAACTTTTTGGAAAACATAGGTAAGGGTTATCACCCCTGTAACATTTGTTTTGCTGTCTGTGCCCCTGTTCAGAACATTTCACCTCACTTTCCATCCCAATGACAACTGTTTTTGAAATGTGGTGTTTTTCTTGAAACAAGGATTGCTGATAAAGCATCAGTACAGAGGAGACCCCTTTTTCCCATATTAATTCTTACAGGAGAGAATTTCCCTTCCTAGGGGTAGATTTCCTCTCACTTCCTGTTGTCTTCTTGCGTTTGCAAGTAGGAGTCGTTTGTAAGTTGGATGTTTGAAAGTAGGGACCTGCCGTATATACTCTGCAGAAATAGGCCCCTTAGTTGTTGGTGTTGGCACAACACTGTAAGCACTCACAGTTACTCTTGGTTGGTGCTGGAACGCCCTGCTGTCAACTATTATATCAGGAATTTTAATTACATATAATTGTTGAACAGTGGTAGTAAAAATTGGGCCTTTGATGGTGGTGCTGGTGCCACAACACTGTAAGCCCTGACAGTTACTCTTGGTGGGTGCAGCAATGGGCCCTGCTGTGAATTATTAGATCAAGAATTGTAATTACATGCCCCTGTTGAACAGGGGCTGAAAAATTGGGCCTTAGGCACTGGTGGCACAACACTGCAACTCCTCACAGATACTGTACTTGGAGCACAGCAATGAGCCCTGTTGCAAAGTATTGCTTCAAAAATTGTAATGACACGCCCCTGTTAAACAGGGGCTGAAAAATTGGGCCTTAGGCACTGGTGGCACAACACTGCAACTCCTCACAGATACTGTACTTGGAGCACAGCAATGAGCCCTGTTGCAAAGTATTGCTTCAAAAATTGTAATGACACGCCCCTGTTAAACAGGGGCTGAAAAATTGGGCGTTAGGCACTGGTGGCGGCACCCATAAACAAAAATGATCTTCCAAGCTATCATCATCAATCGTATCATTGAGGACTCGGAGGAGGAGGATAGCCAGTCAACATAACAGCACAGGCACTCAGCATCAGCATCAGTCTTGAAGGGATGTGACATTTTAAAATCAATTAGTCTGTTATATCAGCATCAGGTGTGTGGTAGCTGGTGGTGATCCAAGACTGGTTCATCTTGATGAAAGTCAGTCGATCAACCGAGTCGGTGGACAGGCGCACCCTGTGATCCGTGACAAATCCTCCAGCAGCACTGAATGTGCGTTCCGAAAGAACGCTGGATGCAGGACAGGCCAGTAGCTCAATTGCATACTGTGCAAGCTCTGGCCAGTGATCCATCCTCAAGACCCAGTAAGCCAGAGGATTTTCGGTGGGGAAGGTGTCCAAGTCTGACCTTGCCCCTAGATATTCCTGCACCATGTTTATCAGACGCTGGCGATGGTTGCTGGAACCGATCATACTTTGGGGCTGCGGACTAAAGAATTGTCTGAACGCATCGGTCAGACGGCCACCTTCCCCACCGCTCCTTCTTTGACTGGCCGAAGCCTCAGCAACTCGTTGTCCAGGACCAGGAGTTTGTAACCTCCCAGTCTCTGGGAACGCGTTGCACAGACCTTTCTGCAAGGCCTCCCGGAGTTGTCTCATCCTCTGCTCCCTCTGCGACGGTAACATAAGGTCCGCAACCTTACCCTTGTACCGTGGATCAAGGAGAGTGGCCAGCCAGTAATGGTCCCTCTCCTTGATCCGAAGAATACGAGGATCCTTCCGCAGACTTTGCAGGATCAGGGAGGCCATGCAGCGTAGGTTTGCTGAGGCATTCGCTCCGGAGTCCTCTGGGTCACTAAGGACGACATGATCCGCAGCCACCTCCTCCCAGCCACGTACAAGTCCACTGGTTTCTTGGGACTGTAAATCATCCCTAAAAGACTGCTGCTGATGATGCTGAGTGCCAGCCTCCACCTCCATGCTGACACAATCCTCCTCCTCCTCCTCCTCCTCCTCCTCCTCCTCCTCCTCTTCCTGTGCGATGGGTGGGACAGAAGGAACACTGTCTGGGTAAAGGGGGCCTTGAGAGGCAAGGAAGTCCTCCTCTTCCTGCCTCTGTTCTGCCTCAAGTGCCCTGTCCATTATTCCACGCAGCGTGTGCTCCAACAGGTGGACAAGAGGTACAGTGTCACTGATGCATGCACTGTCACTGCTCACCATCCTCGTGGCCTCCTCAAATGGTGCCAGGACAGTGCATGCATCCCTGATCATGCCCCACTGGCGTGGAGAAAAAAAACCAAGCTCCCCTGACCCTGTCCTGGTGCCGTAGTCGCACAGGTACTCATTGATGGCCCTCTGCTGCGTGTGCAGCCGCTGCAGCATGGCCAACGTTGAGTTCCACCTGGTGGGCATGTCACATATAAGGCGGTTCTTGGGCAGGTTCAACTCCTTTTGCAGCTCAGCCAGGCGAGCACTGGCATTATAAGATCTGCGGAAATGCACACAGACTTTCCTAGCCTGCCTCAGGACATCCTGTAAGCCCGGGTACCTGCCCAAGAAGCGCTGCACCACCAGGTTAAGGACGTGAGCCACACAGGGCACATGGGTCAGTTGTCCCTGTCGGAGGGCGGAGAGGAGGTTGGTGCCATTGTCGCAAACCACCATTCCTGGCTTAAGCTGGCGTGGCGTCAACCACCTCTCGGCCTGGCCCTGCAGAGCAGACAGGACCTCTGCCCCAGTGTGGCTTCTGTCCCCCAAACACACCAGCGCAAGCACGGCATGGCATCTTTTTGCCTGCGTACTTGCGTAGCCCCGTGAACGGCTACGGAGCACCGCTGGTTCATAGGACAAACCACAGGAAGAGGCCATGGAGGAAGAAGAAGAGGAGGGGGTGGAGGAGAGAGGTGTGTCACAACCAGTAGTAGCATTTTGGAGGCGTGGCGGTGGGACAACCTCCAACACTACTGCACCTTGTCCTGAATCCTTCCCAGCTGCCAAAAGAGTGACCCAATGGGCCGTGAAAGAAAGGTAACGTCCCTGTCCATGCCTGCTGGACCATGAGTCAGCGGTAATATGCACCTTACCGCTGACCGCCCTGTCCAGCGAGGCCAAGACATTGCCTTCCACATGCCGGTAGAGAGCCGGAATAGCCTTCCGTGAGAAAAAGTGGCGTTTGGGAACCTGCCACTGAGGAACCGCACATTGCACAAACTCACGGAAGGGGGCCGAGTCTACCAACTGAAAAGGCAGCAGTTGAAGCGCTAGCAATTTAGCCAAGCTAGCATTCAACCGCTGGGCATGTGGATGGCTGGGAGTGAACTTCTTTCGACGGTCCAGCAGCTGGGGCAGGGAAATTTGCCTGCTAGAATCGGACGTCGGTGTACTGCTAGCAGAGTGGGCGCAAGTACTTGGCTGTGACACACCTAATTCTACACCTTCATTCCTCTCAGTGCATGTTTCAGAGAGGACTGAAGTTATAGTGGGGTTGGAGATCCCAGCTGATGCGGTGCAAGGAGAGGTCCGCTTTGTTCTTTGGTGTGGGTCTTTGAGGTAGGCTTGCCAACGAGCTGCATGGCAGGTCAACATATGTCTGGTCAGGCATGTGGTACCCAAGCGGCTGATGTTTTGGCCACGCGATATACGCTTGAGACATATGTTGCAAACAGCAGCTGTGCGATCTGATGCACTAGCCTCAAAAAAGGCCCACACCAAAGAACTTTTTGAATGACGGGCAGAGGCAGCGCCCTGCACAGGCGGAGCTCTGCGGTGTGATTCCGTCGGTGTACTGCCCTTACGCTGGCCACCAAAGGGCATCCTGCCTCGTTGGAGATGTGCCTCCTCCTCATCCTCCTCCTCCTCCTCTCTCCTATTAGGCACCCACGTGGAGTCATTGACCTCATCATCCCCTCCCTCCTCATCACTGGAGCCAATCTGGCAGTATGCTGCAGCTGCTGGAACATGACTGCCAGATTGGTGTCCTTCTTGAGCATCCCCTCTGTCTGCTCTCACGCTACTGCCTTCCTCTAGCTGGGTTTCATCATCAGACCCTTCGAAACGCTGGGCATCCTCCTGGAGCATGTACCCAACACTGTGCTGAAACAGTTCGGGGGACTCCTCAGGAGGAGGACATGGTGGGTCTAGGGAAGGAGTGACTGATGATTTGTCTGACATTGATACCAGGGAAGACGACGCTTTGGCAGCTGCTTTTCCAGTACCCTGAGCCTGGGTGAGAGAGGATGAGGAGGAGGAGGAGGGCTTGGTCATCCACTCTACCAAGTCTTCGGCATGATGTGGCTCAACATGTCCAGCTGCCGAAAAGAAGGACAAGCGTGTCCCATGGCCATGTGCTGATGACAATGCACCGCGTCCACGACCAGCACTGTTGCCCCCAGACACAGAGCCTGCTTGCCCTCTTTTATTGCCTCCTGACTGTCTGCCTCTCCTTGTTTGCCTTCCAGACATTCTAATAGATGGCCTGCAGGGAGATGGGAAAAAAGCAATAAGGGCTACCTTCAGGTGTCCTTCTCTGTCCCTTGAAACAAGGACTTTCACAGTGAAAGAAACTGACACTGTCCCTACCTAGAGTTTTCTGTCCCTAGAAAAAATGTTTTTTTTAATCACAATATAGCACAAGGAAAATTAACTCACTGTCCTTACAGGTCCCTGGAAACAAGGACTTGCAGAGTGAAAGAAACTGACACTGTCCCTACCTAGAGTTTTCTGTCCCTAGAATAAATGTTTTTTTTAATCACAATATAGCACAAGGACAATTCACTCAATGTCTCTCCAGGTCCCTGGAAACAAGGACTTGCAGAGTGAAAGAAACTGACACTGTCCCTACCTAGAGTTTTCTGTCCCTAGAATAAATGTTTTTTTTAATCACAATATAGCACAAGGAAAATTAACTCACTGTCCTTACAGGTCCCTGGAAACAAGGACTTGCAGAGTGAAAGAAACTGACACTGTCCCTACCTAGAGTTTTCTGTCCCTAGAATAAATGTTTTTTTTAATCACAATATAGCACAAGGAAAATTAACTCACTGTCCTTACAGGTCCCTGGAAACAAGGACTTGCAGAGTGAAAGAAACTGACACTGTCCCTACCTAGAGTTTTCTGTCCCTAGAATAAATGTTTTTTTTAATCACAATATAGCACAAGGACAATTCACTCAATGTCCTTACAGGTCCCTGGAAACAAGGACTTGCAGAGTGAAAAAAAAAAAAACACTCTCCCTACCTACAGTTTTCTGTCCCTAGAAAAAATGTTTTTTTTAAGCACAATATAGCACAAGGACAATTAACTCACTGTCCTTACAGGTCCCTGGAAACAAGGACTTGCAGAGTGAAAGAAAAAAAACACTCTCCCTACCTACAGTTTTCTGTCCCTAGAAAAAATGTTTTTTTTAATCACAATATAGCACAAGGAAAATTAACTCACTGTCCTTACAGGTCCCTGGAAACAAGGACTTGCAGAGTGAAAGAAAAAAAACACTCTCCCTACCTACAGTTTTCTGTCCCTAGAAAAAATGTTTTTTTTAATCACAATATAGCACAAGGAAAATTAACTCACTGTCCTTACAGGTCCCTGGAAACAAGGACTTGCAGAGTGAAAGAAACTGACACTGTCCCTACCTAGAGTTTTCTGTCCCTAGAATAAATGTTTTTTTTAATCACAATATAGCACAAGGACAATTCACTCAATGTCTCTCCAGGTCCCTGGAAACAAGGACTTGCAGAGTGAAAGAAACTGACACTGTCCCTACCTAGAGTTTTCTGTCCCTAGAATAAATGTTTTTTTTAATCACAATATAGCACAAGGAAAATTAACTCACTGTCCTTACAGGTCCCTGGAAACAAGGACTTGCAGAGTGAAAGAAACTGACACTGTCCCTACCTAGAGTTTTCTGTCCCTAGAATAAATGTTTTTTTTAATCACAATATAGCACAAGGACAATTCACTCAATGTCCTTACAGGTCCCTGGAAACAAGGACTTGCAGAGTGAAAAAAAAAAAACACTCTCCCTACCTACAGTTTTCTGTCCCTAGAAAAAATGTTTTTTTTAAGCACAATATAGCACAAGGACAATTAACTCACTGTCCTTACAGGTCCCTGGAAACAAGGACTTGCAGAGTGAAAGAAAAAAAACACTCTCCCTACCTACAGTTTTCTGTCCCTAGAAAAAATGTTTTTTTTAATCACAATATAGCACAAGGAAAATTAACTCACTGTCCTTACAGGTCCCTGGAAACAAGGACTTGCAGAGTGAAAGAAAAAAAACACTCTCCCTACCTACAGTTTTCTGTCCCTAGAAAAAATGTTTTTTTTAATCACAATATAGCACAAGGAAAATTAACTCACTGTCCTTACAGGTCCCTGGAAACAAGGACTTGCAGAGTGAAAGAAACTGACACTGTCCCTACCTAGAGTTTTCTGTCCCTAGAATAAATGTTTTTTTTAATCACAATATAGCACAAGGACAATTCACTCAATGTCTCTCCAGGTCCCTGGAAACAAGGACTTGCAGAGTGAAAGAAACTGACACTGTCCCTACCTAGAGTTTTCTGTCCCTAGAATAAATGTTTTTTTTAATCACAATATAGCACAAGGACAATTCACTCAATGTCCTTACAGGTCCCTGGAAACAAGGACTTGCAGAGTGAAAAAAAAAAAACACTCTCCCTACCTACAGTTTTCTGTCCCTAGAAAAAATGTTTTTTTTAAGCACAATATAGCACAAGGACAATTAACTCACTGTCCTTACAGGTCCCTGGAAACAAGGACTTGCAGAGTGAAAGAAAAAAAACACTCTCCCTACCTACAGTTTTCTGTCCCTAGAAAAAATGTTTTTTTTAATCACAATATAGCACAAGGAAAATTAACTCACTGTCCTTACAGGTCCCTGGAAACAAGGACTTGCAGAGTGAAAGAAAAAAAACACTCTCCCTACCTACAGTTTTCTGTCCCTAGAAAAAATGTTTTTTTTAATCACAATATAGCACAAGGAAAATTAACTCACTGTCCTTACAGGTCCCTGGAAACAAGGACTTGCAGAGTGAAAGAAACTGACACTGTCCCTACCTAGAGTTTTCTGTCCCTAGAATAAATGTTTTTTTTAATCACAATATAGCACAAGGACAATTCACTCAATGTCTCTCCAGGTCCCTGGAAACAAGGACTTGCAGAGTGAAAGAAACTGACACTGTCCCTACCTAGAGTTTTCTGTCCCTAGAATAAATGTTTTTTTTAATCACAATATAGCACAAGGAAAATTAACTCACTGTCCTTACAGGTCCCTGGAAACAAGGACTTGCAGAGTGAAAGAAACTGACACTGTCCCTACCTAGAGTTTTCTGTCCCTAGAATAAATGTTTTTTTTAATCACAATATAGCACAAGGAAAATTAACTCACTGTCCTTACAGGTCCCTGGAAACAAGGACTTGCAGAGTGAAAGAAACTGACACTGTCCCTACCTAGAGTTTTCTGTCCCTAGAATAAATGTTTTTTTTAATCACAATATAGCACAAGGACAATTCACTCAATGTCCTTACAGGTCCCTGGAAACAAGGACTTGCAGACTGAAAAAAAAAAACACTCTCCCTACCTACAGTTTTCTGTCCCTAGAAAAAATGTTTTTTTTAAGCACAATATAGCACAAGGACAATTAACTCACTGTCCTTACAGGTCCCTGGAAACAAGGACTTGCAGAGTGAAAGAAAAAAAACACTCTCCCTACCTACAGTTTTCTGTCCCTAGAAAAAATGTTTTTTTTTAATCACAATATAGCACAAGGAAAATTAACTCACTGTCCTTACAGGTCCCTGGAAACAAGGACTTGCAGAGTGAAAGAAACTGACACTGTCCCTACCTAGAGTTTTCTGTCCCTAGAATAAATGTTTTTTTTAATCACAATATAGCACAAGGACAATTCACTCAATGTCTCTCCAGGTCCCTGGAAACAAGGACTTGCAGAGTGAAAGAAACTGACACTGTCCCTACCTAGAGTTTTCTGTCCCTAGAATAAATGTTTTTTTTAATCACAATATAGCACAAGGAAAATTAACTCACTGTCCTTACAGGTCCCTGGAAACAAGGACTTGCAGAGTGAAAGAAACTGACACTGTCCCTACCTAGAGTTTTCTGTCCCTAGAATAAATGTTTTTTTTAAGCACAATATAGCACAAGGAAAATTAACTCACTGTCCTTACAGGTCCCTGGAAACAAGGACTTGCAGAGTGAAAGAAACTGACACTGTCCCTACCTAGAGTTTTCTGTCCCTAGAATAAATGTTTTTTTTAATCACAATATAGCACAAGGAAAATTAACTCACTGTCCTTACAGGTCCCTGGAAACAAGGACTTGCAAAGTGAAAGAAACTGACACTGTCCCTACCTAGAGTTTTCTGTCCCTAGAATAAATGTTTTTTTTAATCACAATATAGCACAAGGAAAATTAACTCACTGTCCTTACAGGTCCCTGGAAACAAGGACTTGCAGAGTGAAAGAAACTGACACTGTCCCTACCTAGAGTTTTCTGTCCCTAGAATAAATGTTTTTTTTAAGCACAATATAGCACAAGGACAATTAACTCACTGTCCTTACAGGTCCCTGGAAACAAGGACTTGCAGAGTGAAAGAAACTGACACTGTCCCTACCTAGAGTTTTCTGTCCCTAGAATAAATGTTTTTTTTAAGCACACTATAGCAGAAGCACAAAACACACTGACACTCTCCCTACCTATCCTTCTCTTTCCCTAAACTAAAGGAATCCAGGTTAAGCAAGAAAGAAATAACAGTCACTGTCCCTGCCTATGCTTCTCTATCCCTGCTCCGGAACACACTACACTAGGCCGCCGTGCTGGCGGCCTTTTATAGTGTGGGGCGTGTACTAAACACCCTCAGCAATAATTGGCCACAGGCATCCTGCCTGTGGCCAATCATTGCTCTCCTCGCTGCCGGCGCTGTGATTGGCCAAGCATGCGGGGTCACAGTGCATGCTTGGCCAATCACAGCGCCTGGATGACACTGCGATGGCGTAGTGCATTGTGGGCCGTTCGCGTCACTCGAATTTGGCGCGAACGGCCCAAATCGTTCGATCTTCGTCGAACGATCGAACAGCCAATGTTCGAGTCGAACGTATGTTCGACTCGAACACGAAGCTCATCCCTACTGGGGATATATAACATGGAGGAAGGGGGTGAGGTGGGTACTGGGGATATATAACATGGAGGAAGGGGTGTAGGGTGGGTACTGGGGATATATAACATGGAGGAAGGGATGGGGTGGGTACTGGGGATATATAACATGGAGGAAGGGGGTGAGGTGGGTACTGGGGATATATAACATGGAGGAAGAAGGACGGGGTGAGTACTGGGGATATATAACATGGAGGAAGGGGGTGAGGTGGGTACTGGGGATATATAACATGGAGGAAGGGATGGGGTGGGTACTGGGGATATATAACATGGAGGAAGGGGGTGAGGTGGGTACTGGGGATATATAACATGGAGGAAGAAGGACGGGGTGAGTACTGGGGATATATAACATGGAGGAAGGGGGTGAGGTGGGTACTGGGGATATATAACATGGAGGAAGGGGTGTAGGGTGGGTACTGGGGATATATAACATGGAGGAAGGGGTGTAGGGTGGGTACTGGGGATATATAACATGGAGGAAGGGGGTGGGGTGAGTACTGGGGATATATAACATGGAGGAAGGGGGTGAGGTGGGTACTGGGGATATATAACATGGAGGAAGGGGGTGAGGTGGGTACTGGGGATATATAACATGGAGGAAGGGGTGTAGGGTGGGTACTGGGGATATATAACATGGAGGAAGGGTGTAGGGTGGGTACTGGGGATATATAACATGGAGGAAGGGGGTGAGGTGGGTACTGGGGATATATAACATGGAGGAAGGGAGTGAGGTGAGTACTGGAGATATATAACATGGAGGAAGGGGGTGAGGTGGGTACTGGGGATATATAACATGGAGGAAGGGGGTGACGTGGGTACTGGGGATATATAACATGGAGGAAGGGGGTGAGGTGGGTACTGGGGATATATAACATGGAGGAAGAGGGATGGGGTGGGTACTGGGGATATATAACATGGAGGAAGGGGGTGAGGTGGGTACTGGGGATATATAACATGGAGGAAGGGGGTGAGGTGAGTACTGGAGATATATAACATGGAGGAAGGGGGATGGGGTGGGTACTGGGGATATATAACATGGAGGAAGGGGGATGGGGTGGGTACTGGGGATATATAACATGGAGGAAGGGGGTGAGGTGGGTACTGGAGATATATAACATGGAGGAAGGGGGTGAGGTGGGTACTGGGGATATATAACATGGAGGAAGGGGGTGAGGTGAGTACTGGAGATATATAACATGGAGGAAGGGGGATGGGGTGGGTACTGGGGATATATAACATGGAGGAAGGGGGATGGGGTGGGTACTGGGGATATATAACATGGAGGAAGAGGGATGGGGTGGGTACTGGGGATATATAACATGGAGGAAGAGGGATGGGGTGGGTACTGGGGATATATAACATGGAGGAAGGGGGTGAGGTGAGTACTGGAGATATATAACATGGAGGAAGGGGGTGAGGTGGGTACTGGGGATATATAACATGGAGGAAGGGGGTGAGGTGAGTACTGGAGATATATAACATGGAGGAAGGGGGTGAGGTGGGTACTGGGGATATATAACATGGAGGAAGGGGGTGAGGTGGGTACTGGGGATATATAACATGGAGGAAGGGGGTGAGGTGGGTACTGGGGATATATAACATGGAGGAAGGGGGTGAGGTGGGTACTGGGGATATATAACATGGAGGAAGGGGGTGAGGTGGGTACTGGGGATATATAACATGGAGGAAGGGGGGTGAGGTGGGTACTGGGGATATATAACATGGAGGAAGGGGGTGAGGTGAGTACTGGAGATATATAACATGGAGGAAGGGGGTGAGGTGAGTACTGGAGATATATAACATGGAGGAAGGGGGTGAGGTGAGTACTGGAGATATATAACATGGAGGAAGGGGGTGAGGTGGGTACTGGGGATATATAACATGGAGGAAGGGGGTGAGGTGGGTACTGGGGATATATAACATGGAGGAAGGGGGTGAGGTGAGTACTGGAGATATATAACATGGAGGAAGGGGGTGAGGTGAGTACTGGAGATATATAACATGGAGGAAGGGGGTGAGGTGAGTACTGGAGATATATAACATGGAGGAAGGGGGTGAGGTGAGTACTGGAGATATATAACATGGAGGAAGGGGGTGAGGTGAGTACTGGAGATATATAACATGGAGGAAGGGGGTGAGGTGGGTACTGGGGATATATAACATGGAGGAAGGGGGTGAGGTGGGTACTGGGGATATATAACATGGAGGAAGGGGGTGAGGTGGGTACTGGGGATATATAACATGGAGGAAGGGGGTGAGGTGAGTACTGGGGGATATATAACATGGAGGAAGGGGGTGAGGTGAGTACTGGAGATATATAACATGGAGGAAGGGGGTGAGGTGGGTACTGGGGATATATAACATGGAGGAAGGGGGTGAGGTGGGTACTGGGGATATATAACATGGAGGAAGGGGGTGAGGTGAGTACTGGGGATATATAACATGGAGGAAGGGGGTGAGGTGAGTACTGGAGATATATAACATGGAGGAAGGGGGTGAGGTGGGTACTGGGGATATATAACATGGAGGAAGGGGGTGAGGTGGGTACTGGGGATATATAACATGGAGGAAGGGGGTGAGGTGGGTACTGGGGATATATAACATGGAGGAAGGGGGTGAGGTGAGTACTGGGGATATATAACATGGAGGAAGGGGGTGAGGTGGGTACTCGGGATATATAACGTGGAGGAAGGGGGTGAGGTGGGTACTGGGGATATATAACATGGAGGAAGGGGGTGAGGTGAGTACTGGGGATATATAACATGGAGGAAGAGGGATGGGGTGGGTACTGGAGATATATAACATGGAGGAAGGGGGTGAGGTGAGTACTGGAGATATATAACATGGAGGAAGGGGGTGAGGTGGGTACTGGGGGATATATAACATGGAGGAAGGGGGTGAGGTGAGTACTGGAGATATATAACATGGAGGAAGGGGGTGAGGTGGGTACTGGGGGATATATAACATGGAGGAAGGGGGTGAGGTGAGTACTGGAGATATATAACATGGAGGAAGGGGGTGAGGTGAGTACTGGAGATATATAACATGGAGGAAGGGGGTGAGGTGGGTACTGGGGGATATATAACATGGAGGAAGGGGGTGAGGTGAGTACTGGAGATATATAACATGGAGGAAGGGGGTGAGGTGGGTACTGGGGATATATAACATGGAGGAAGAGGGATGGGGTGGGTACTGGGGATATATACCATTCCTTCTGGGACGACAGCCATGCAGACCAATTTGATGCAGTGTGCGGCGTATGGTCTGAGCCCTGACAGGCTGACCCCTCCCCCACCCCTTCAACCTCTGCAGCAATGCTGGCAGCACTCATACGTCTATTTCCCAAAGACAACCTCTGGATATGACGCTGAGCACGTGACCTCAACTTCTTTGGTGGACCATGGCGAGGCCTGTTCTGAGGGGAACCTGCCCTGTTATACCGCTGGATGGTCTTGGCCCCCGTGCTGCAGCTCAGTTTCAGGGTCTTGGCGATCTTCTTATAGCCCCGCCCATCTTTATGTAGAGCAACAATTATTTTTTTCAGATTCTTTGCCATGAGGTGCCATGTTGTACTTCCAGTGACCAGTATGAGAGAGTGAGAGCGATAACACCAAATTTATCACACCTGCTCCCCATTCTCACCTGAGACCTTGTAACACTAACGAGTCACATGACACCGGGGAGGGAAAATGCCTAATTGGGCGCAATTTGGACATTTTCACTCACTTTTGTTGCCAGCGGTTTAGACATTAATGGCGTTATTACGCAGGTCTTTTGACTGTTCTTTTCCTACCTCCTCATGACTCAGTGTCCAGCCTGCTTAGTGCATCCAAGTGAGAGCCAACAAACTCATTGACTATTTTATACACCGACACTAATTGTGATGTAAAAAGCCACAAGGGTGGGAAATTAACCTTTTATTGCCATTGTAACCCTCTGTGTGCCACCTTCTGTGTCTGTACCGAGGCCAAACATTCCAGGGTATGTAAACTTTTTCTCAGAGCCATTGGGGTGATTTCTGTTATTATTATGATTTAAAAAAGGATCCAAAAAAACGATGTGATAATAAATGGCTTCATGTGATTGCTATCCTTGAATAAAAGACATTTTTTTTGGCATGATCCGTCATATTTTCAATAAACAGCGGAACCTCGGATTACGAGAATAATCCGTTCCAGGAGAATGCTTGTAATCCAAAGCACTCGCATATCAAAGCAAGTTTCCCCATAGAAGTCAATGGAAACTAAGATAATTCGTTCCGCATTGACTTCTATGGCATGCAATACCACATGTGGCCAGAGGTGCGAGGGGGCGCCGAGAGCCTCGGAAATACTCAGGGACAGCTCGGCTGATCTCGGAAACCCTTGGAAAGGTTCAGAAACACTCGGGAACGGAGTATTTCCGAGTGATTCAGAGCATTTTCGAACGGCTCCTAACTGTTCCGAGTGTCACCGGCGCCAAATGCAGTACTGCCAGGGCCGCCATCAGGGGAGTACAGGCAGTACACCTGTAAGGGGCCCGGATGGCAACCCCCCCCCCCTTTTTAATTTAGTTTTTTACATTTTTTATTTTTTTTATTTTTTTTTGTAAGGGGCCCAGAGGTCCCCAGGGCCCCAGATAGCAACCCCCCTTTTTTTTATATATTTTTTTATTTTTTATTTATTTTTTATAAAAAAAAAATATAATTTTTTTTTTTTTTTTTTTTTTATAATTTTTTTTATATATATTTTTTTTTGTTGTAAGGGGCCCAGAGGTCCCCAGGGCCCCGGATGGCAACCCCCCTTTTTTTTATATAACTTTTTTTTTTTTTTTTTTTTCCTTTATCTTTTTTTTATATATATTTTTTTTGTTGTAAGGGGCCCAGAGGTCCCCAGGGCCCTGGATGGCAACCCCCCTTTTTTTATAAAACCTTTTTATTTATTTTTATAATTTTCATTTTTTTGTAAGGGGCCCAGAGGTCCCCAGGGCCCCGGATGGCAACCCCCCTTTTTTTTTTTTTGTTCGTCAGCACCCAAAGCCCCCCCCCCCCCGACCTCAACATTTTGCGGCGGCAGCTTCTCAATTTGTGGCATCCCCCCGCTTCTCAATTTGCGGCAGCCCCCCCAGGTTCTCCTCTGCTCCAGGGGGCCCATGCCTGAAGCTGTGTAAGGGGCCCCAAAATTCCTGGGTACTGCACACCCCATTAGCTTGAATTCTGCTCGTTTTATGAGACAAACACTCGCAAACCGTGTCGGGATTTTAAAAAAAAAATTTGAAAAAGTTGCTCGTTATTCAAAACGCTCGTTCAACGCGTTTCTCGTAAACCGAGGTTCCTCTGTAAGTGCCAAAATTGCCACAATTTCTGCCAGGGTATGCAAACTTTTGAGCACGGCTGTCTAACTTGGAAGAGCAGGTCGGGGGTTGGTAACTTCTATATAAATTTGGATGACGGGGGAACTTTCTTGTTTTATTTGAAGGCCGGGTGGTGAATATAGAACATGGCGTAGAATCGGGGGAGGGGGGGGATGTTGGTTTCCAGCAATACAAATAATAAAATGGCCGATTGGGGTAATTTAATTGTGAGCGGGATTTTGATTCTCTTTTCTCATGTCTCCTCTATGATTATATTATCCCCCCTCCCACCCCCTCCCTTCCCCTCCCCCCCCCCCCCCCCCCCACACGTCTCTATTTGTCGGTAGATAGAACACGTCTTGTTCCAACAATTCGCTGATGAAAGTCGCTGAACCCCGTCTCAGGATCTGGAGAAATTTATATTAATGAGGTGGTGGAAGAGACGAGGAGAGGGACCTCGGAGTGACTGATACCCGGGCTTTGCCGGCGTTTCTTCTCGGCGTGAAGTCTACAACATGTCACACGGAAGAGCCTTTAATATACAGCCAGGAGACTGATTTCCATACATTGCCGAGAAGTGGCGGGATATTGACTCCGGCTGATTCCATTCACCGTGACAGCAATTTCCCAGTGTAATAATGAATAGCATTACCTCTAGATTAGAGCGCCTGGCAGAAACAATTACACGTGTCTGTCTCGTGGGACAGGCGGGTTATTAAGTCTGTGTCTGTCTGTAGACAGCTCGATCTGCCACACGCAGCACTTTATTCTGAGCTCCGCGTCCTCCAAATGTTGTGTTTATGAAGCCTCTCCGGCCAAGAGGTGACAACAGAAACAATCAGCCGGTCCCCAGAGAAGACGGGGATCAGGCAGGGGCATTGCCCCCCAAGCGCCCCCCCCCTCCCGACGCCCCTGGGATCAGGAGAGGTCAGGGATGGGAGAGATTCAGGCCACAACTGAAGCTAATACAAAGAGCAGGTCAATGAGTGCAGATAAGAGATGGTACATGAATCCTATAATAAGTCTCCAAGGTCCTCCTATGGAGGAGGAGAAGACGGGGATCAGGAGAGGTCAGGGATGGGGAAGACTCCAGCCACACCTGGAGCAGGTCAATGAATGCAGATAAGAGATGGTACATGAATCCTATAGTAAGTCTCCAAGGTCCTCCTATGCAGGAGAAGACGGGGATCAGGAGAGGTCAGGGATGGGGAAGACTCCAGCCACACCTGGAGCAGGTCAATGAATGCTGAAGAGAGATGGTACATGAATCCTATAGTAAGTCTCCAAGGTCCTCCTATGCAGGAGAAGATGGGGATCAGGCAGGGGCGTTGCTAGGTGGCAAAGAGACCAGGGGCTCCACCCCCCAAGCCCCCCCCCCCCTCTCCTGACGCCCCTGGGATCAGGAGAGGTCAGGGATGGGAGAGATTCAGGCCACAACTGAACCTAATACAAAGAGCAGGTCAATGAATGAGATGGTAGATGGATCTCTTGGTAGATGGATCTTCTGATAGGTCTCCAAGGTCCTCCTATGCAGGAGAAGACGGGGATCAGGCAGGGGTGTTGCTAGGTGGCAAAAAGACCAGGGGCTCCAGCCCACCCCCCTCCCGACGCCCCTGGGATCAGAAGAGGTCAGGGATGGGAGAGATTCAGGCCACAACTGAAGCTAATACAAAGAGCAGGTCAATGAATGCAGATAAGAGATAGTACATGAATCCTATAATAAGTCTCCAAGGTCATACTATGGAGGAGGAGAAGACGGGGATCAGGAGAGGTCAGGGATGGGGAAGACTCCGGCCACAACTGGAGCAGGTCAATGAATGCAGATAAGAGATGGTAGATGGAATCTCTTGGTAGATGGATCTTCTGATAGGTCTCCAAGGTCCTCCTATGCAGGAGAAGATGGGGATCAGACAGGGGTGTTTCTAGGTGGAAAAAAGACCAGGGGCTCCAGCCCCCCCCCTCCCGACGCCCCAGGATCAGGAGAGGTCAGGGATGGGAGAGATTCAGGCCACAACTGAAGCTAATACAAAGAGCAGGTCAATGAATGCAGATAAGAGATAGTACATGAATCCTATAATAAGTCTCCAAGGTCATACTATGGAGGAGGAGAAGACGGGGATCAGGAGAGGTCAGGGATGGGGAAGACTCCGGCCAAAACTGGAGCAGGTCAATGAATGCAGATGTGAGATGGTAGATGGAATCTCTCTGTAGATGGATCCTCTGATAGGTCTCCAAGGTCATACTATGGAGGAGAAGATGGGGATCAGGAGAGGTTGGGTGTGGGGAAGACTCCGGCCACAACTGTAACTAATACAGAGAGCAGGCCAATAAATAAAGATGTGAGATGGTAGATGAATCTTATGATAGGTCTCCAAGGTCGTCCTATGGAGGAGGAGAAGACAGGGATCAGGAAAGGTTAGGGATGGGGAAGACTCCGGCCACAACTGTAACTAATACAGAGAGCAGGCCAATAAATAAATATGTGAGATGGTAGATGAATCTTATGATAGGTCTCCAAGGTCGTCCTATGGAGGAGGAGAAGACAGGGATCAGGAAAGGTTAGGGATGGGGAAGACTTCAGACACAACTGGAGCAGTTCAATGAATGCTGAAGAGAGATGGTAGATGGAATCTCTGATAGGTCTCCAAGGTCAGGTCACCTATGGAAGAGAAGATGAGGATCAGGAGAGGTCAGGGATGGGGGGGAACTCCAGTAATAACTGGAGCTAATACAAAAAGCAGGTCAATGGATGCAGATGTGAGATGGTAGATGAGTCCTCTGATAGGTCTCTAAGGTCGCCTATGGAAGAGAAGATGAGGATCAGGAGAGGTCAGGGATGGGGGTAGACATGCTCCCAACACGTTTCACTCTTCCCCTTAGAGCTCCAAGGGGCAGGGCAGAAAGGTGTTGGGGCGTGGCCAGGCTGAGGCTGCCATTCATCTCACTTCATGCACATGGGTCTGCTTTATGTTGTTCAGCTTGTGCATCTTCTCCAGGGTTGTCCTATGGAGGAGAAGATGGGAATCAGGAGAGGTCGGGGATGGGAGAGACTCCAGATACAACTGGAGCAGGTCAATGGATGGAGATGAGAGATGGTAGATGAATCCTCTGATAGGTCTCCAAGGTCCTCCTATTGTTGTGGAAAATGTTATGAATGTATGTTGTCAGATGTCCCCCAGTGTCGGTTTTGCTGTAATGCGCTCATGTGAACGTATCTCACATACAGACGTTGGTGGAAGACCGGTGGCGGGAAAATCTTTCTGTGGACACAGCGATATTTGCTCCTTTTAGGGATGTTTGTTTTATGCCTCACCAAGGGACTGGCCACTTCTTGGCGTTGGCATTAAATGACTCGGAGCGGACAGATCTGCGTCCACTAGAACTATAGCATAACGATACGACAATTGTGGTCCATTGAGAGCCATAGCTTTCGTATGGTTCCCGTCATTGGAAGCGGTGCACATCACTGCTAGTCTATTGGAATGTATACATGTCTGTGATTGGTTCTTTTGTTGTATTATATCCTTATATGGTCACTTCCTATGGAGGAGGTCACATGTTGTGACATCACTTCCTGCTGGGAGTTTAATAAAAAGCCTTTTGAGGGCGTCGGCATGGCAGTCTTTGCTGGGAGGCCTTGATGATGAGACCAGTCTGGTGATTCTTCTTGCTTTGTATGAATGGGATGAATGGAAGGTGAGTGAATTTTAGCTTAAGAAGCGTTATATCATTGAGACGGAATCTGTGATATTTACAGACAGGAAAAATAGTCTGTGTGCTCTGCATACAACCTATATTTCCACCACACTATGGAGGAGAAGATGGGGATCAGGAGAGGTCGGGGATGGGAAATACTCCAGACATAAGTGGAGCTAATACAGAGAGTAGGTCAATGGATGCAGAGGAGAGATGGTAGATGGATCCTCTTGGTAGAAGCAATGCTCTTATAGGTCTCCAAGGAAAAGATGAGGATCAGGAGAGGTTGGGGAGGGAGAGACTCCCGACACAAATGGAGCAGGTCAATGGATACAGAAGCGAGATGGTAGATGGATCCTCCCAGTAGATGGATCCTCTCATAGGTCTCCAAGGTCGTCTTATGGAGGAGAAGATGGGGATCAGGAGATATCGGGGATCAGGAGATATCGGGGATCAGGAGAGTCTCCAACCACAACTGGAGCTAATATGAAGAGCAGGTCAATGGATGCCAATGTAAGATGATAGATGGATCCTCTGATAGGTTTCCAAGGTTGTCCCATGAAGAAGAAGAGGATCAGGAGAGGTCGGGGGAGGGAGAGACTCGAGTCACAACTGGAGTTATTGCAGATCAATGGATGCAGATGGTAGATAAATCCCCTGATGGAGCTCCAAGGTCGTCCTATGAGGGGGAATCCTCCACACACCTTTTGTGCCACGTCCTGGAAAATATCTTTATGGGGCCAATTCCATGAAATGTTATAATTGTATCAGGTGAGGGCGGCTCTGCTGAGCTACTAACCCCTCCCCCTCCACTCCTACCCCACCGACACCATTATCCCCTCCCCCTCCACTTCTACCCCACCGACACCATTATCCCCTCCCCCTCCACTTCTACCCCACCGACACCATTATCCCCTCCACCTCCACTTCTACCCCACCGACACCATTATCCCCTCCCCCTCCACTTCTACCCCACCGACACCATTATCCCCTCCCCCACCACTTCTACCCCACCGACACCATTATCCCCTCCCCCTCCACTTCTACCCCACCGACACCATTATCCCCTCCCCCTCCACTTCTACCCCACCGACACCATTATCCCCTCCCCCCTCCACTTCTACCCCACCGACACCATTATCCCCTCCCCCTCCACTTCTACCCCACCGACACCATTATCCCCTCCCCCACCACTTCTACCCCACCGACACCATTATCCCCTCCCCCTCCACTTCTACCCCACCGACACCATTATCCCCTCCCCCTCCACTTCTACCCCACCGACACCATTATCCCCTCCCCCTCCACTTCTACCCCACCGACACCATTATCCCCTCCCCCTCCACTTCTACCCCACCGACACCATTATCCCCTCCCCCACCACTTCTACCCCACCGACACCATTATCCCCTCCCCCACCACTTCTACCCCACCGACACCATTATCCCCTCCCCCTCCACTTCTACCCCACCGACACCATTATCCCCTCCCCCTCCACTTCTACCCCACCGACACCATTATCCCCTCCCCCTCCACTTCTACCCCACCGACACCATTATCCCCTCCCCCTCCACTTCTACCCACCGACACCATTATCCCCTCCCCCTCCACTTCTACCCCCACCGACACCATTATCCCCTCCCCCTCCACTTCTACCCCACCGACACCATTATCCCCTCCCCCACCACTTCTACCCCACCGACACCATTATCCCCTCCCCCACCACTTCTACCCCACCGACACCATTATCCCCTCCCCCTCCACTTCTACCCCACCGACACCATTATCCCCTCCCCCTCCACTTCTACCCCACCGACACCATTATCCCCTCCCCCTCCACTTCTACCCCACCGACACCATTATCCCCTCCCCCTCCACTTCTACCCCACCGACACCATTATCCCCTCCCCCACCACTTCTACCCCACCGACACCATTATCCCCTCCCCCTCCACTTCTACCCCACCGACACCATTATCCCCTCCCCCTCCACTTCTACCCACCGACACCATTATCCCCTCCCCCTCCACTTCTACCCCACCGACACCATTATCCCCTCCCCCTCCACTTCTACCCCACCGACACCATTATCCCCTCCCCCCTCCACTTCTACCCCACCGACACCATTATCCCCTCCCCCTCCACTTCTACCCCACCGACACCATTATCCCTCCCCCTCCACTTCTACCCCACCGACACCATTATCCCCTCCCCCTCCACTTCTACCCCACCGACACTATTATCCCCTCCCCCCTCCACTTCTACCCCACCGACACCATTATCCCCTCCCCCTCCACTTCTACCCCACCGACACCATTATCCCCTCCCCCTCCACTTCTACCCCACCGACACCATTATCCCCTCCCCCTCCACTTCTACCCCACCGACACCATTATCCCCTCCCCCTCCACTTCTACCCCACCGACACCATTATCCCCTCCCCCACCACTTCTACCCCACCGACACTATTATCCCCTCCCCCTCCACTTCTACCCCACCGACACCATTATCCCCTCCCCCTCCACTTCTACCCCACCGACACCATTATCCCCTCCCCCTCCACTTCTACCCCACCGACACCATTATCCCCTCCCACTCCACTTCTACCCCACCGACACCATTATCCCCTCCCCCTCCACTTCTACCCCACCGACACCATTATCCCCTCCCCCTCCACTTCTACCCCACCGACACCATTATCCCCTCCCCCTCCACTTCTACCCCACCGACACCATTATCCCCTCCCCCTCCACTTCTACCCCACCGACACCATTATCCCCTCCCCCACCACTTCTACCCCACCGACACCATTATCCCCTCCCCCTCCACTTCTACCCCACCGACACCATTATCCCCTCCCCCTCCACTTCTACCCCACCGACACCATTATCCCCTCCCCCTCCACTTCTACCCCACCGACACCATTATCCCCTCCCCCTCCACTTCTACCCCACCCACACCATTATCCCCTCCCCCTCCACTTCTACCCCACCGACACCATTATCCCCTCCCCCTCCACTTCTACCCCACCGACACCATTATCCCCTCCCCCACCACTTCTACCCCACCGACACCATTATCCCCTCCCCCTCCACTTCTACCCCACCGACACCATTATCCCCTCCCCCACCACTTCTACCCCACCGACACCATTATCCCCTCCCCCCACCACTTCTACCCCACCGACACCATTATCCCCTCCCCCTCCACTTCTACCCCACCGACACCATTATCCCCTCCCCCTCCACTTCTACCCCACCGACACCATTATCCCCTCCCCCTCCACTTCTACCCCACCGACACCATTATCCCCTCCCCCTCCACTTCTACCCCACCGACACCATTATCCCCTCCCCCTCCACTTCTACCCCACCGACACCATTATCCCCTCCCCCTCCACTTCTACCCCACCGACACCATTATCCCCTCCCCCACCACTTCTACCCCACCGACACCATTATCCCCTCCCCCTCCACTTCTACCCCACCGACACCATTATCCCCTCCCACTCCACTTCTACCCCACCGACACCATTATCCCCTCCCCCTCCACTTCTACCCCACCGACACCATTATCCCCTCCCCCTCCACTTCTACCCCACCGACACCATTATCCCCTCCCCCTCCACTTCTACCCCACCGACACCATTATCCCCTCCCCCTCCACTTCTACCCCACCGACACCATTATCCCCTCCCCCTCCACTTCTACCCCACCGACACCATTATCCCCCTCCCCCTCCACTTCTACCCCACCGACACCATTATCCCCTCCCCCACCACTTCTATCCCACCGACACCATTATCCCCTCCCCCACCACTTCTACCCCACCGACACCATTATCCCCTCCCCCCTCCACTTCTACCCCACCGACACCATTATCCCCTCCCCCTCCACTTCTACCCCACCGACACCATTATCCCCTCCCCCTCCACTTCTACCCCACCGACACCATTATCCCCTCCCCCTCCACTTCTACCCCACCGACACCATTATCCCCTCCCCCTCCACTTCTACCCCACCGACACCATTATCCCCTCCCCCACCACTTCTACCCCACCGACACCATTATCCCCTCCCCCCTCCACTTCTACCCCACCGACACCATTATCCCCTCCCCCACCACTTCTACCCCACCGACACCATTATCCCCTCCCCCTCCACTTCTACCCCACCGACACCATTATCCCCTCCCCCTCCACTTCTACCCCACCGACACCATTATCCCCTCCCCCTCCACTTCTACCCCACCGACACCATTATCCCCTCCCCCTCCACTTCTACCCCACCGACACCATTATCCCCTCCCCCCACCACTTCTACCCCACCGACACCATTATCCCCTCCCCCACCACTTCTACCCCACCGACACCATTATCCCCTCCCCCTCCACTTCTACCCCACCGACACCATTATCCCCTCCCCCTCCACTTCTACCCCACCGACCACCATTATCCCCTCCCCCTCCACTTCTACCCCACCGACACCATTATCCCCTCCCCCTCCACTTCTACCCCACCGACACCATTATCCCCTCCCACTCCACTTCTACCCCACCGACACCATTATCCCCTCCCCCTCCACTTCTACCCCACCGACACCATTATCCCCTCCCCCTCCACTTCTACCCCACCGACACCATTATCCCCTCCCCCTCCACTTCTACCCCACCGACACCATTATCCCCTCCCCCTCCACTTCTACCCCACCGACACCATTATCCCCTCCCCCTCCACTTCTACCCCACCGACACCATTATCCCCTCCCCCTCCACTTCTACCCCACCGACACCATTATCCCCTCCCCCACCACTTCTATCCCACCGACACCATTATCCCCTCCCCCACCACTTCTACCCCACCGACACCATTATCCCCTCCCCCTCCACTTCTACCCCACCGACACCATTATCCCCTCCCCCTCCACTTCTACCCCACCGACACCATTATCCCCTCCCCCTCCACTTCTACCCCACCGACACCATTATCCCCTCCCCCTCCACTTCTACCCCACCGACACCATTATCCCCTCCCCCTCCACTTCTACCCCACCGACACCATTATCCCCTCCCCCACCACTTCTACCCCACCGACACCATTATCCCCTCCCCCTCCACTTCTACCCCACCGACACCAATAACCCCTCCCCCTCCACTTCTACCCCACCGACACCATTATCCCCTCCCCCACCACTTCTACCCCACCGACACCATTATCCCCTCCCCCTCCACTTCTACCCCACCGACACCATTATCCCCTCCCCCTCCACTTCTACCCCACCGACACCATTATCCCCTCCCCCTCCACTTCTACCCCACCGACACCATTATCCCCTCCCCCTCCACTTCTACCCCACCGACACCATTATCCCCTCCCCCTCCACTTCTACCCCACCGACACCATTATCCCCTCCCCCTCCACTTCTACTCCACCGACACCATTATCCCCTCCCCCTCCACTTCTACCCCACCGACACCATTATCCCCTCCCCCTCCACTTCTACCCCACCGACACCATTATCCCCTCCCCCACCACTTCTATCCCACCGACACCATTATCCCCTCCCCCACCACTTCTACCCCACCGACACCATTATCCCCTCCCCCTCCACTTCTACCCCACCGACACCATTATCCCCTCCCCCTCCACTTCTACCCCACCGACACCATTATCCCCTCCCCCTCCACTTCTACCCCACCGACACCATTATCCCCTCCCCCTCCACTTCTACCCCACCGACACCATTATCCCCTCCCCCTCCACTTCTACCCCACCGACACTATTATCCCTTCCCCCTCCACTTCTACCCCACCGACACCATTATCCCCTCCCCCTCCACTTCTACCCCACCGACATCATTATCCCCTCCCCCTCCACTTCTACTCCACCGACACCATTATCCCCTCCCCCTCCACTTCTACCCCACCGACACCATTATCCCCTCCCCCACCACTTCTACCCCACCGACACCATTATCCCCTCCCCCACCACTTCTACCCCACCGACACCATTATCCCCTCCCCCTCCACTTCTACCCCACCCACACCATTATCCCCTCCCCCTCCACTTCTACCCCACCGACACCATTATCCCCTCCCCCACCACTTCTACCCCACCGACACCATTATCCCCTCCCCCACCACTTCTACCCCACCGACACCATTATCCCCTCCCCCTCCACTTCTACCCCACTGACACCATTATGCCCTCCCCCTCCACTTCTACCCCACCAACACCATTATCCCCTCCCCCTCCACTTCTACCCCACCGACACCATTATCCCCTCCCCCTCCACTTCTACCCCACCGACACCATTATCCCCTCCCCCTCCACTTCTACCCCACCGACACCATTATCCCCTCCCCCTCCACTTCTACCCCACCGACACCATTATCCCCTCCCCCTCCACTTCTACTCCACCGACACCATTATCCCCTCCCCCTCCACTTCTACCCCACCGACACCATTATCCCCTCCCCCTCCACTTCTACCCCACCGACACCATTATCCCCTCCCCCACCACTTCTATCCCACCGACACCATTATCCCCTCCCCCACCACTTCTACCCCACCGACACCATTATCCCCTCCCCCTCCACTTCTACCCCACCGACACCATTATCCCCTCCCCCTCCACTTCTACCCCACCCACACCATTATCCCCTCCCCCTCCACTTCTACCCCACCGACACCATTATCCCCTCCCCCACCACTTCTACCCCACCGACACCATTATCCCCTCCCCCTCCACTTCTACCCCACCGACACCATTATCCCCTCCCCCTCCACTTCTACCCCACCGACACCATTATCCCCTCCCCCTCCACTTCTACCCCACCGACACCATTATCCCCTCCCCCTCCACTTCTACCCCACCGACACCATTATCCCCTCCCCCTCCACTTCTACCCCACCGACACCATTATCCCCTCCCCCTCCACTTCTACCCCACCGACACCATTATCCCCTCCCCCTCCACTTCTACCCCACCGACACCATTATCCCCTCCCCCTCCACTTCTACCCCACCGACACCATTATCCCCTCCCCCTCCACTTCTACCCCACCGACACCATTATCCCTTCCCCACCACTTCTACCCCACCGACACCATTATCCCCTCCCCCTCCACTTCTACCCCACCGACACCATTATCCCCTCCCCCTCCACTTCTACTCCACCGACACCATTATCCCCTCCCCCTCCACTTCTACCCCACCGACACCATTATCCCCTCCCCCTCCACTTCTACCCCACCGACACCATTATCCCCTCCCCCTCCACTTCTACCCCACCGACACCATTATCCCCTCCCCCTCCACTTCTACCCCACCGACACCATTATCCCCTCCCCCTCCACTTCTACCCCACCGACACCATTATCCCTCCCCCTCCACTTCTACCCCACCGACACCATTATCCCCTCCCCCTCCACTTCTACCCCACCGACACTATTATCCCCTCCCCCTCCACTTCTACCCCACCGACACCATTATCCCCTCCCCCACCACTTCTACCCCACCGACACCATTATCCCCTCCCCCTCCACTTCTACCCCACCGACACCATTATCCCCTCCCCCACCACTTCTACCCCACCGACACCATTATCCCCTCCCCCACCACTTCTACCCCACCGACACCATTATCCCCTCCCCCTCCACTTCTACCCCACCGACACCATTATCCCCTCCCCCACCACTTCTACCCCACCGACACCATTATCCCTTCCCCCTCCACTTCTACCCCACCGACACCATTATCCCCTCCCCCTCCACTTCTACCCCACCGACACCATTATCCCCTCCCCCTCCACTTCTACCCCACCGACACCATTATCCCCTCCCCCTCCACTTCTACTCCACCGACACCATTATCCCCTCCCCCACCACTTCTACCCCACCGACACCATTATCCCCTCCCCCTCCACTTCTACCCCACCGACACCATTATCCCCTCCCCCTCCACTTCTACCCCACCGACACCATTATCCCCTCCCCCACCACTTCTACCCCACCGACACCATTATCCCCTCCCCCTCCACTTCTACCCCACCGACACCATTATCCCCTCCCCCTCCACTCCTACCCCACCGACACCATTATCCCCTCCCCCTCCACTTCTACCCCACCGACACCATTATCCCCTCCCCCTCCACTTCTACCCCACCGACACCATTACCCCCCTCCCCCTCCACTTCTACCCCACCGACACCATTATCCCCTCCCCCACCACTTCTACTCCACCCACACCATTATCCCTTCCCCCTCCACTTCTACCCCACCGACACCATTATCCCCTCCCCCTCCACTTCTACCCCACCGACACCATTATCCCCTCCCCCTCCACTTCTACTCCACCGACACCATTATCCCCTCCCCCTCCACTTCTACCCCACCGACACCATTATCCCCTCCCCCTCCACTTCTACCCCACCGACACCATTATCCCCTCCCCCTCCACTTCTACCCCACCGACACCATTATCCCCTCCCCCTCCACTTCTACCCCACCGACACCATTATCCCCTCCCCCTCCACTTCTACCCCACCGACACCATTATCCCCTCCCCCTCCACTTCTACCCCACCGACACCATTATGCCCTCCCCCTCCACTTCTACTCCACCGACACCATTATCCCCTCCCCCTCCACTTCTACTCCACCGACACCATTATCCCCTCCCCCTCCACTTCTACCCCACCGACACCATTATCCCCTCCCCCTCCACTTCTACCCCACCGACACCATTATCCCCTCCCCCTCCACTTCTACCCCACCGACACCATTATCCCCTCCCCCTCCACTTCTACCCCACCGACACCATTATCCCCTCCCCCTCCACTTCTACCCCACCGACACCATTATCCCCTCCCCCTCCACTTCTACCCCACCGACACCATTATTCCCTCCCCCTCCACTTCTACCCCACCGACACCATTATCCCCTCCCCCACCACTTCTACCCCACCGACACCATTATCCCCTCCCCCTCCACTTCTACCCCACCGACACCATTATCCCCTCCCCCTCCGACACCATTATCCCCTCCCCCTCCACTTCTACCCCACCGACACCATTATCCCCTCCCCCTCCACTTCTACCCCACCGACACCATTATCCCCTCCCCCTCCACTTCTACCCCACCGACACCATTATCCCCTCCCCCTCCACTTCTACCCCACCGACACCATTATCCCCTCCCCCTCCACTTCTACCCCACCGACACCATTATCCCCTCCCCCTCCACTTCTACCCCACCGACACCATTACCCCCTCCCCCACCACTTCTACCCCACCGACACCATTATCCCCCTCCCCCACCACTTCTACCCCACCGACACCATTATCCCCTCCCCCTCCACTTCTACCCCACCGACACCATTATCCCCTCCCCCTCCACTTCTACTCCACCGACACCATTATCCCCTCCCCCTCCACTTCTACCCCACCGACACCATTATCCCCTCCCCCTCCACTTCTACCCCACCGACACCATTATCCCCTCCCCCTCCACTTCTACCCCACCGACACCATTATCCCCTCCCCCACCACTTCTACCCCACCGACACCATTATCCCCTCCCCCACCACTTCTACCCCACCGACACCATTATCCCCTCCCCCTCCACTTCTACCCCACCGACACCATTATCCCCTCCCCCTCCACTTCTACCCCACCGACACCATTATCCCCTCCCCCTCCACTTCTACCCCACCGACACCATTATCCCCTCCCCCTCCACTTCTACCCCACCGACACCATTATCCCCTCCCCCTCCACTTCTACCCCACCGACACCATTATCCCCTCCCCCTCCACTTCTACCCCACCGACACCATTATCCCCTCCCCCTCCACTTCTACCCCACCGACACCATTATCCCCTCCCCCACCACTTCTACCCCACCGACACCATTATCCCCTCCCCCACCACTTCTACCCCACCGACACCATTATCCCCCTCCCCCTCCACTTCTACCCCACCGACATCATTATCCCCTCCCCCACCACTTCTACCCCACCGACACCATTATCCCCTCCCCCTCCACTTCTACCCCACCGACACCATTATCCCCTCCCCCTCCACTTCTACTCCACCGACACCATTATCCCCTCCCCCACCACTTCTACCCCACCGACACCATTATCCCCTCCCCCTCCACTTCTACCCCACCGACACCATTATCCCCTCCCCCACCACTTCTACCCCACCGACACCATTATCCCCTCCCCCACCACTTCTACCCCACCGACACCATTATCCCCTCCCCCTCCACTTCTACCCCACCGACACCATTATCCCCTCCCCCACCACTTCTACCCCACCGACACCATTATCCCCTCCCCCTCCACTTCTACCCCACCGACACCATTATCCCCTCCCCCTCCACTTCTACCCCACCGACACCATTATCCCCTCCCCCTCCACTTCTACCCCACCGACACCATTATCCCCTCCCCTTCCACTTCTACCCCACCGACACCATTATCCCCTCCCCCTCCACTTCTACCCCACCGACACCATTATCCCCTCCCCCTCCACTTCTACCCCACCGACACCATTATCCCCTCCCCCTCCACTTCTACCCCACCGACACCATTATCCCCTCCCCCTCCACTTCTACCCCACCGACACCATTATCCCCTCCCCCTCCACTTCTACCCCACCGACACCATTATCCCCTCCCCTTCCACTTCTACCCCACCGACACCATTATCCCCTCCCCCTCCACTTCTACCCCACCGACACCATTATCCCCTCCCCCACCACTTCTACCCCACCGACACCATTATCCCCTCCCCCTCCACTTCTACCCCACCGACACCATTATCCCCTCCCCCTCCACTTCTACCCCACCGACACCATTATCCCCTCCCCCACCACTTCTACCCCACCGACACCATTATCCCCTCCCCCTCCACTTCTACCCCACCGACACCATTATCCCCTCCCCCTCCACTTCTACCCCACCGACACCATTATCCCCTCCCCCTCCACTTCTACCCCACCGACACCATTATCCCCTCCCCCTCCACTTCTACCCCACCGACACCATTATCCCCTCCCCCACCACTTCTACCCCACCGACACCATTATCCCCTCCCCCTCCACTTCTACCCCACCGACACCATTATCCCCTCCCCCTCCACTTCTACCCCACCGACACCATTATCCCCTCCCCCACCACTTCTACCCCACCGACACCATTATCCCCTCCCCCTCCACTTCTACCCCACCGACACTATTATCCCCTCCCCCTCCACTTCTACCCCACCGACATCATTATCCCCTCCCCCACCACTTCTACCCCACCGACACCATTATCCCCTCCCCCTCCACTTCTACCCCACCGACACCATTATCCCCTCCCCCTCCACTTCTACCCCACCGACACCATTATCCCCTCCCCCACCACTTCTACCCCACCGACACCATTATCCCCTCCCCTTCCACTTCTACCCCACCGACACCATTATCCCCTCCCCCACCACTTCTATCCCACCGACACCATTATCCCCTCCCCCACCACTTCTACCCCACCGACACCATTATCCCCTCCCCCTCCACTTCTACCCCACCGACACCATTATCCCCTCCCCCTCCACTTCTACCCCACCGACACCATTATCCCCTCCCCCTCCACTTCTACCCCACCGACACCATTATCCCTTCCCCCTCCACTCCTACCCCACCGACACTATTATCCCCCTCCCCCACCACTTCTACCCCACCGACACCATTATCCCCTCCCCCTCCACTTCTACCCCACCGACACCATTATCCCCTCCCCCTCCACTTCTACCCCACCGACACCATTATCCCCTCCCCCACCACTTCTACCCCACCGACACCATTATCCCCTCCCCCTCCACTTCTACCCCACCGACACCATTATCCCCTCCCCCACCACTTCTACCCCACCGACACCATTATCCCTTCCCCCTCCACTTCTACCCCACCGACACCATTATCCCCTCCCCCACCACTTCTACCCCACCGACACCATTATCCCCTCCCCCTCCACTTCTACCCCACCGACACCATTATCCCCTCCCCCTCCACTTCTACCCCACCGACACCATTATCCCCTCCCCCACCACTTCTACCCCACCGACACCATTATCCCCTCCCCCACCACTTCTACCCCACCGACACCATTATCCCCTCCCCCTCCACTTCTACCCCACCGACACCATTATCCCCTCCCCCTCCACTTCTACCCCACCGACACCATTATCCCCTCCCCCTCCACTTCTACCCCACCGACACCATTATCCCTTCCCCCACCACTTCTACCCCACCGACACCATTATCCCCTCCCCCTCCACTTCTACCCCACCGACACCATTATCCCCTCCCCCTCCACTTCTACCCCACCGACACCATTATCCCCTCCCCCTCCACTTCTACCCCACCGACACCATTATCCCCTCCCCCTCCACTTCTACTCCACCGACACCATTATCCCCTCCCCCTCCACTTCTACCCCACCGACACCATTATCCCCTCCCCCTCCACTTCTACCCCACCGACACCATTATCCCCTCCCCCTCCACTTCTACCCCACCGACACCATTATCCCCTCCCCCTCCACTTCTACCCCACCGACACCATTATCCCCTCCCCCTCCACTTCTACTCCACCGACACCATTATCCCCTCCCCCTCCACTTCTACCCCACAACACCATTATCCCCTCCCCCTCCACTTCTACCCCACCGACACCATTATCCCCTCCCCCTCCACTTCTACCCCACCGACACCATTATCCCCTCCCCCTCCACTTCTACCCCACCGACACCATTATCCCCTCCCCCTCCACTTCTACCCCACCGACACCATTATCCCCTCCCCCTCCACTTCTACCCCACCGACACCATTATCCCCTCCCCTTCCACTTCTACCCCACCGACACCATTATCCCCTCCCCCACCACTTCTACCCCACCGACACCATTATCCCCTCCCCCTCCACTTCTACCCCACCGACACCATTATCCCCTCCTCCTCCACTTCTACCCCACCGACACCATTATCCCCTCCCCCACCACTTCTACCCCACCGACACCATTATCCCCTCCCCCTCCACTTCTACCCCACCGACACCATTATCCCCTCCCCCTCCACTTCTACCCCACCGACACCATTATCCCCTCCCCCTCCACTTCTACCCCACCGACACCATTATCCCCTCCCCCTCCACTTCTACCCCACCGACACCATTATCCCCTCCCCCACCACTTCTACCCCACCGACACCATTATCCCCTCCCCCTCCACTTCTACCCCACTGACACCATTATGCCCTCCCCCTTCACTTCTACCCTACCGACACCATTATCCCCTCCCCCTCCACTTCTACCCCACCCACACCATTATCCCCTCCCCCTCCACTTCTACCCCACCGACACCATTATCCCCTCCCCCTCCACTTCTACCCCACCGACACCATTATCCCCTCCCCCTCCACTTCTACCCCACCGACACCATTATCCCCTCCCCCACCACTTCTACCCCACCGACACCATTATCCCCTCCCCCTCCACTTCTACCCCACCGACACCATTATCCCCTCCCCCTCCACTTCTACCCCACCGACACCATTATCCCCTCCCCCTCCACTTCTACCCCACCGACACCATTATCCCCTCCCCCTCCACTTCTACCCCACCGACACCATTATCCCCTCCCCCTCCACTTCTACCCCACCGACACCATTATCCCCTCCCCCTCCACTTCTACCCCACCGACACCATTATCCCCTCCCCCTCCACTTCTACCCCACCGACACCATTATCCCCTCCCCCTCCACTTCTACCCCACCGACACCATTATCCCCTCCCCCTCCACTTCTACCCCACCGACACCATTATCCCCTCCCCCACCACTTCTACCCCACCGACACCATTATCCCCTCCCCCACCACTTCTACCCCACCGACACCATTATCCCCTCCCCCACCACTTCTACCCCACCGACACCATTATCCCCTCCCCCTCCACTTCTACCCCACCGACACCATTATCCCCTCCCCCTCCACTTCTACCCCACCGACACCATTATCCCCTCCCCCTCCACTTCTACCCCACCGACACCATTAACCCCTCCCCCTCCACTTCTACCCCACCGACACCATTATCCCCTCCCCCACCACTTCTACCCCACCGACACCATTATCCCCTCCCCCTCCACTTCTACCCCACCGACACCATTACCCCCTCCCCCACCACTTCTACCCCACCGACACCATTATCCCCCTCCCCCACCACTTCTACCCCACCGACACCATTATCCCCTCCCCCTCCACTTCTACCCCACCGACACCATTATCCCCTCCCCCTCCACTTCTACTCCACCGACACCATTATCCCCTCCCCCTCCACTTCTACCCCACCGACACCATTATCCCCTCCCCCTCCACTTCTACCCCACCGACACCATTATCCCCTCCCCCTCCACTTCTACCCCACCGACACCATTATCCCCTCCCCCACCACTTCTACCCCACCGACACCATTATCCCCTCCCCCACCACTTCTACCCCACCGACACCATTATCCCCTCCCCCTCCACTTCTACCCCACCGACACCATTATCCCCTCCCCCTCCACTTCTACCCCACCGACACCATTATCCCCTCCCCCTCCACTTCTACCCCACCGACACCATTATCCCCTCCCCCTCCACTTCTACCCCACCGACACCATTATCCCCTCCCCCTCCACTTCTACCCCACCGACACCATTATCCCCTCCCCCTCCACTTCTACCCCACCGACACCATTATCCCCTCCCCCTCCACTTCTACCCCACCGACACCATTATCCCCTCCCCCACCACTTCTACCCCACCGACACCATTATCCCCTCCCCCACCACTTCTACCCCACCGACACCATTATCCCCCTCCCCCTCCACTTCTACCCCACCGACACCATTATCCCCTCCCCCTCCACTTCTACCCCACCGACACCATTATCCCCTCCCCCACCACTTCTACCCCACCGACACCATTATCCCCTCCCCCTCCACTTCTACCCCACCGACACCATTATCCCCTCCCCCTCCACTTCTACCCCACCGACACCATTATCCCCTCCCCCACCACTTCTACCCCACCGACACCATTATCCCCTCCCCCTCCACTTCTACCCCACCGACACCATTATCCCCTCCCCCTCCACTTCTACCCCACCGACACCATTATCCCCTCCCCCTCCACTTCTACCCCACCGACACCATTATCCCCTCCCCCTCCACTTCTACCCCACCGACACCATTATCCCCTCCCCCACCACTTCTACCCCACCGACACCATTATCCCCTCCCCCTCCACTTCTACCCCACCGACACCAATATCCCCTCCCCCTCCACTTCTACCCCACCGACACTATTATCCCCTCCCCCTCCACTTCTACCCCACCGACATCATTATCCCCTCCCCCACCACTTCTACCCCACCGACACCATTATCCCCTCCCCCTCCACTTCTACCCCACCGACACCATTATCCCCTCCCCCTCCACTTCTACCCCACCGACACCATTATCCCCTCCCCCACCACTTCTACCCCACCGACACCATTATCCCCTCCCCCTCCACTTCTACCCCACCGACACCATTATCCCCTCCCCCTCCACTTCTACCCCACCGACACCATTATCCCCTCCCCCTCCACTTCTACCCCACCGACACCATTATCCCCTCCCCCTCCACTTCTACCCCACCGACACCATTATCCCCTCCCCCTCCACTTCTACCCCACCGACACCATTATCCCCTCCCCCTCCACTTCTACCCCACCGACACCATTATCCCCTCCCCCTCCACTTCTACCCCACCGACACCATTATCCCCTCCCCCTCCACTTCTACCCCACCGACACCATTATCCCCTCCCCCTCCACTTCTACCCCACCGACACCATTATCCCCTCCCCCTCCACTTCTACCCCACCGACACCATTATCCCCTCCCCCTCCACTTCTACCCCACCGACACCATTATCCCCTCCCCCTCCACTTCTACCCCACCGACACCATTATCCCCTCCCCCTCCACTTCTACCCCACCGACACCATTATCCCCTCCCCCTCCACTTCTACCCCACCGACACCATTATCCCCTCCCCCTCCACTTCTACCCCACCGACACCATTATCCCCTCCCCCTCCACTTCTACCCCACCGACACCATTATCCCCTCCCCCTCCACTTCTACCCCACCGACACCATTATCCCCTCCCCCTCCACTTCTACCCCACCGACACCATTATCCCCTCCCCCACCACTTCTACCCCACCGACACCATTATCCCCTCCCCCTCCACTTCTACCCCACCGACACCATTAACCCCTCCCCCTCCACTTCTACCCCACCGACACCATTATCCCCTCCCCCTCCACTTCTACCCCACCGACACCATTATCCCCTCCCCCTCCACTTCTACTCCACCGACACCATTATCCCCTCCCCCTCCACTTCTACCCCACCGACACCATTATCCCCTCCCCCTCCACTTCTACCCCACCGACACCATTATCCCCTCCCCCTCCACTTCTACCCCACCGACACCATTATCCCCTCCCCCACCACTTCTACCCCACCGACACCATTATCCCCTCCCCCTCCACTTCTACCCCACCGACACCATTATCCCCTCCCCCACCACTTCTACCCCACCGACACCATTATCCCCTCCCCCTCCACTTCTACCCCACCGACACCATTATCCCCTCCCCCTCCACTTCTACCCCACCGACACCATTATCCCCTCCCCCTCCACTTCTACCCCACCGACACCATTATCCCCTCCCCCTCCACTTCTACCCCACCGACACCATTATCCTCTCCCCCTCCACTTCTACCCCACCGACACCATTATCCCCTCCCCCCACCACTTCTACCCCACCGACACCATTATCCCCTCCCCCTCCACTTCTACTCCACCCACACCATTATCCCCTCCCCCTCCACTTCTACCCCACCCACACCATTATCCCTCCCCCTCCACTTCTACCCCACCGACACCAATATCCCCTCCCCCTCCACTTCTACCCCACCGACACCATTATCCCCTCCCCCTCCACTTCTACTCCACCCACACCATTATCCCCTCCCCCTCCACTTCTACCCCACCCACACCATTATCCCCTCCCCCTCCACTTCTACCCCACCGACACCAATATCCCCTCCCCCTCCACTTCTACCCCACCGACACCATTATCCCCTCCCCCTCCACTTCTACCCCACCGACACCATTATCCCCTCCCCCTCCACTTCTACCCCACCGACACCATTATCCCCTCCCCCTCCACTTCTACCCCACCGACACCATTATCCCCTCCCCCTCCACTTCTACCCCACCGACACCATTATCCCCTCCCCCACCACTTCTACCCCACCGACACCATTATCCCCTCCCCTCCACTTCTACCCCACCGACACCATTATCCCCTCCCCCTCCACTTCTACCCCACCGACACCATTATCCCCTCCCCCTCCACTTCTACCCCACCGACACCATTATCCCCTCCCCCTCCACTTCTACCCCACCGACACCATTATCCCCTCCCCCACTACTTCTACCCCACCGACACCATTATCCCCTCCCCCTCCACTTCTACCCCACCGACACCATTATCCCCTCCCCCACCACTTCTACCCCACCGACACCATTATCCCCTCCCCCTCCACTTCTACCCCACCGACACCATTATCCCCTCCCCCTCCACTTCTACCCCACCGACACCATTATCCCCTCCCCTTCCACTTCTACTCCACCGACACCATTATCCCCTCCCCCACCACTTCTACCCCACCGACACCATTATCCCCTCCCCCTCCACTTCTACCCCACCGACACCATTATCCCCTCCCCCTCCACTTCTACCCCACCGACACCATTATCCCCTCCCCCACCACTTCTACCCCACCGACACCATTATCCCCCTCCCTCCACTTCTACCCCACCGACACCATTATCCCCTCCCCCTCCACTTCTACCCCACCGACACCATTATCCCCTCCCCCTCCACTTCTACCCCACCGACACCATTATCCCCTCCCCCTCCACTTCTACCCCACCGACACCATTATCCCCTCCCCCTCCACTTCTACCCCACCGACACCATTATCCCCTCCCCCTCCACTTCTACCCCACCGACATCATTATCCCCTCCCCCTCCACTTCTACCCCACCGACACCATTATCCCCTCCCCCACCACTTCTACCCCACCGACACCATTATCCCCTCCCCCTCCACTTCTACCCCACCGACACCATTATCCCCTCCCCCTCCACTTCTACCCCACCGACACCATTATCCCCTCCCCCCTCCACTTCTACCCCACCGACACCATTATCCCCTCCCCCACCACTTCTACCCCACCGACACTATTATCCCCTCCCCCTCCACTTCTACCCCACCGACACCATTATCCCTTCCCCCTCCACTTCTACCCCACCGACACCATTATCCCCTCCCCCACCACTTCTACCCCACCGACACCATTATCCCCTCCCCCTCCACTTCTACCCCACCGACACCATTATCCCCTCCCCCACCACTTCTACCCCACCGACACCATTATCCCCTCCCCCTCCACTTCTACCCCACCGACACCATTATCCCCTCCCCCACCACTTCTACCCCACCGACACCATTATCCCCTCCCCCTCCACTTCTACCCCACCGACACTATTATCCCCTCCCCCTCCACTTCTACCCCACCGACACCATTATCCCCTCCCCCTCCACTTCTACCCCACCGACACCATTATCCCCTCCCCCTCCACTTCTACCCCACCGACACCATTATCCCCTCCCCCACCACTTCTACCCCCACCGACACCATTATCCCCTCCCCCACTACTTCTACCCCACCGACACCATTATCCCCTCCCCCTCCACTTCTACCCCACCGACACCATTATCCCCTCCCCCACCACTTCTACCCCACCGACACCATTATCCCCTCCCCCCACCACTTCTACCTCACCGACACCATTATCCCCTCCCCCACCACTTCTACCCCACCGACACCATTATCCCCTCCCCCTCCACTTCTACCCCACCGACACCATTATCCCCTCCCCCTCCACTTCTACCCCACCGACACCATTATCCCCTCCCCCTCCACTTCTACCCCACCGACACCATTATCCCCTCCCCCTCCACTTCTACCCCACCGACACCATTATCCCCTCCCCCTCCACTTCTACCCCACCGACACCATTATCCCCTCCCCCTCCACTTCTACCCCACCGACACCATTATCCCCTCCCCCTCCACTTCTACCCCACCGACACCATTATCCCCTCCCCCTCCACTTCTACCCCACCGACACCATTATCCCCTCCCCCTCCACTTCTACCCCACCGACACCATTATCCCCTCCCCCTCCACTTCTACCCCACCGACACCATTATCCCCTCCCCCTCCACTTCTACCCCACCGACACCATTATCCCCTCCCCCACCACTTCTACCCCACCGACACCATTATCCCCTCCCCCTCCACTTCTACCCCACCGACACCATTATCCCCTCCCCACCACTTCTACCCCACCGACACCATTATCCCCTCCCCCTCCACTTCTACCCCACCGACACCATTATCCCCTCCCCACCACTTCTACCCCACCGACACCATTACCCCCTCCCCCTCCACTTCTACCCCACCGACACTATTATCCCCTCCCCCTCCACTTCTACCCCACCGACACCATTATCCCCTCCCCCTCCACTTCTACCCCACCGACACCATTATCCCCTCCCCCTCCACTTCTACCCCACCGACACCATTATCCCCTCCCCCTCCACTTCTACCCCACCGACACCATTATCCCTTCCCCCTCCACTTCTACCCCACCGACACCATTATCCCCTCCCCCTCCACTTCTACCCCACCGACACCATTATCCCTTCCCCCTCCACTCCTACCCCACCGACACTATTATCCCCCTCCCCCACCACTTCTACCCCACCGACACCATTATCCCCTCCCCCTCCACTTCTACCCCACCGACACCATTATCCCCTCCCCCTCCACTTCTACCCCACCGACACCATTATCCCCTCCCCCTCCACTTCTACCCCACCGACACCATTATCCCCTCCCCCTCCACTTCTACCCCACCGACACCATTATCCCCTCCCCCTCCACTTCTACCCCACCGACACCATTATCCCCTCCCCCTCCACTTCTACCCCACCGACACCATTATCCCCTCCCCCTCCACTTCTACCCCACCGACACCATTATCCCCTCCCCCTCCACTTCTACCCCACCGACACCATTATCCCCTCCCCCTCCACTTCTACCCCACCGACACCATTATCCCCTCCCCCTCCACTTCTACCCCACCGACACCATTATCCCCTCCCCCTCCACTTCTACCCCACCGACACCATTATCCCCTCCCCCACCACTTCTACCCCACCGACACCATTATCCCCTCCCCCTCCACTTCTACCCCCACCGACACCATTATCCCCTCCCCACCACTTCTACCCCCACCGACACCATTATCCCCTCCCCCACCACTTCTACCCCACCGACACCATTATCCCCTCCCACTCCACTTCTACCCCACCGACACCATTATCCCCTCCCCCTCCACTTCTACCCCACCGACACCATTATCCCCTCCCCCACCACTTCTACCCCACCGACACCATTATCCCCTCCCCCACCACTTCTACCCCACCGACACCATTATCCCCTCCCCCTCCACTTCTACCCCACCGACACCATTATCCCCTCCCCACCACTTCTACCCCACCGACACCATTACCCCCTCCCCCTCCACTTCTACCCCACCGACACTATTATCCCTTCCCCCTCCACTTCTACCCCACCGACACCATTATCCCCTCCCCCTCCACTTCTACCCCACCAACACCATTAACCCCTCCCCCGCCATACAGATTCCACCTCACTGAGATCGTTAACCTCTTCTCACCCCACCAATCATGTTCATCGATTAACCCTTTCCACTGCCAATGCATATATATGGCGATGACTTCCACAATCACTCCTCTGATTGGTGATAACCCTTCCTGGACCCGCCCATTCACAATGCAATGCATGGACTCCTATTAACCCCTTCCTGCCCGCCTCATTCATGGGGTAATAACATCCAATTAACCCTTCATGTGTTTTATTATCACCCAGCAGAGAAAATTAACCCTTTCCCTCCCTCCATTCCTTCCCACCAGCAGGAGATTAACTCTTCATACCCCCAGAGTTCACCCAATCAGAACATTCGCAGCATCACACAACCCGCCCCCTTTTATTTAACCCTTCACTGCCTGTGCTCCACATCTCTTCCCAAACTACCCAACTGTCCGATCACCAGCAGACTCCTTCAGTGGTCAGAGAGCGGCACCTGGTGGCCAAACCTCAGAAGTGACACAAAATCATTTCCATGATAAACTCGCATCTCTCTGCTGCTGCCGGATTCAATCACAACAACCGATCGGCAGATTCATTCAGTGGTCAGAGAGCGACACCTGGTGGCCAAACCTCAGAAGTGACACAAAATCCTTTCCATGATAAACTCGCATCTCTCTGCTGCTGCCGGATTCAATCACTACAACAACCGATCGGCAGATTCATTCAGTGGTCAGAGAGCGACACCTGGTGGCCAAACCTCAGAAGTGACACAAAATCCTTTCCATGATAAACTCGCATCTCTCTGCTGCTGCCGGATTCAATCACAACAACAACCGATCGTATATATAAAAGAAAAAAGGATTTGATCGGCTGCTGATTTTGTGACAAAGAAATGATCGGTCTATCATTTTATTGGTCGGTTTATTATAACAGTGAGAGACAAAATAACAACAAAAATATCCAGAAAAAACGCATTTCATAAAAGTTATAAATTGATTTGCATTTTAATGAGTGAAATAAGTATGTGAACCCTTCACAAAACATGACTTGGTAGTTGGTGGAGAATCCCTTGTTGGCGATCACAGAGGTCAGATGTTTCTTGCAGTTGGCCTCCAGGTTCGCACACATCTCAGGAGGGATTTTCTCCTCTTTGCAGATCCTCTCCGAGTCATGAAGGTTTCCAGGCTGACGTTTGGCAACTCCGGACCTTCAGCTCCCTCCACATATTTTCTATGGGATTAAGGTCTGGAGACTGGCTAGGCCACTCCAGGACCTTAATGTGCTTCTTCTTGAGCCACTCCTTTGTTGCCTTGGCCGTGTGTTTTCGGTCATTGTCATGCTGGAAGACCCATCCATGACCCATTTTCAATGCCCTGGCTGAGGAAGGAGGTTCTCACCCAAGATTTGATGGCACATGGCCCCGTCCATCGTCCCTTTGATGCGGGGAAGTTGTCCTGTTCCCTTGGCAGAAAAACACCCCCAAATCATAATGTTTCCCCCTCCATGGATGACGGTGGGGGATGGGGTTCTCCATGGATGACGGTGAGGGGTGGTGTCCTCCATGGATGACGGTGGGAGGATGGTGTTCTCCATGGAGGACGGTGGGGGATGGTGTGCTTGGGGTCTCAGGCAGCATTCCTCCTCCTCCAATCGTGGAGAGTTGAGTTGATGCCAAAGAGCTGGATTTTGATCTCCTCCTCTGACCACAACACTCCCCCAGTTCTCCTCGGAATCATTCAGATGTTCATTATCAGACATTAGACGGGCTGTACATGTGATTTCCTGATCGGGGGGACCTTGCGGGGGCTGCAGGATTTCAGCCAATCACGGTGTAGTGTGTTACCGATTGTTTTCTTGGTGACGATGGTCCCGGCTGAGATCAGTGACAAGATTCTCCCGTGTCGTTCTGGGTGGATTCCTCACCGTTCTCATGATCATTTAAACTCCACGAGGGGAGATCTTGGATGGAGCCCCCAGACCGAGTAGAGTTTCCACCTCATCCCTTTAAATCCAATCACCTCTTTATCTTCATTAATGTTTGGTTAGTTCAACATCCCCACCTCTTCGGGGACCAAAGAATTCAAGTGGGGGGAGAATGTAGCCATGAATTACACAGGTTCTGAGGATGGTTAAACTCACTTGGTACCTTATCTGCATTAAATCAGCCCCAGAACGTCCACACCCCACACCATATAAGGCTGCTGCTTACACGGCGGCCGCATATAGTGAATGAATGGAGATTAGGTAGGTAGTGTGCAGTCAGTCAGTGTAGTATATATAATACCATGCAGGGTATATAGTGCAGTCAGTGTAGTATATATAATACAGTGCAGAGTATATAGTGCAGTCAGTGTAGTATATATAATACAGTGCAGGGTATATAGTGCAGTCAGTGTAGTATATATAATACAGTGCAGGGTATATAGTGCAGTCAGTGTAGTATATATAATACAGTGCAGGGTATATAGTGCAGTCAGTGTAGTATATATAATACCATGCAGAGTATATAGTGCAGTCAGTGTAGTATATATAATACAGTGCAGAGTATATAGTGCAGTCAGTGTAGTATATATAATACAGTGCAGAGTATATAGTGCAGTCAGTGTAGTATATATAATACAGTGCAGAGTATATAGTGCAGTCAGTGTAGTATATATAATACAGTGCAGAGTATATAGTGCAGTCAGTGTAGTATATATAACACAGTGCAGGGTATATAGTGCAGTCAGTGTAGTATATATAATACCATGCAGGGTATATAGTGCAGTCAGTGTAGTATATATAATACAGTGCAGAGTATATAGTGCAGTCAGTGTAGTATATATAACACAGTGCAGGGTATATAGTGCAGTCAGTGTAGTATATATAATACAGTGCAGGGTATATAGTGCAGTCAGTGTAGTATATATAATACAGTGCAGAGTATATAGTGCAGTCAGTGTAGTATATATAATACAGTGCAGGGTATATAGTGCAGTCAGTGTAGTATATATAATACAGTGCAGAGTATATAGTGCAGTCAGTGTAGTATATATAATACCATGCAGGGTATATAGTGCAGTCAGTGTAGTATATATAATACCATGCAGGGTATATAGTGCAGTCAGTGTAGTATATATAACACAGTGCAGAGTATATAGTGCAGTCAGTGTAGTATATATAATACCATGCAGGGTATATAGTGTAGTCAGTGTAGTATATATAATACCATGCAGAGTATATAGTGCAGTCAGTGTAGTATATATAACACAGTGCAGGGTATATAGTGCAGTCAGTGTAGTATATATAATACAGTGCAGGGTATATAGTGCAGTCAGTGTAGTATATATAACACAGTGCAGAGTATATAGTGCAGTCAGTGTAGTATATATAATACAGTGCAGAGTATATAGTGCAGTCAGTGTAGTATATATAATACAGTGCAGGGTATATAGTGCAGTCAGTGTAGTATATATAATACAGTGCAGAGTATATAGTGCAGTCAGTGTAGTATATATAATACAGTGCAGAGTATATAGTGCAGTCAGTGTAGTATATATAACACAGTGCAGAGTATATAGTGCAGTCAGTGTAGTATATATAATACAGTGCAGAGTATATAGTGCAGTCAGTGTAGTATATATAATACAGTGCAGGGTATATAGTGCAGTCAGTGTAGTATATATAATACCATGCAGAGTATATAGTGCAGTCAGTGTAGTATATATAATACCATGCAGAGTATATAGTGCAGTCAGTGTAGTATATATAATACAGTGCAGAGTATATAGTGCAGTCAGTGTAGTATATATAATACCATGCAGGGTATATAGTGCAGTCAGTGTAGTATATATAATACCATGCAGGGTATATAGTGCAGTCAGTGTAGTATATATAATACAGTGCAGAGTATATAGTGCAGTCAGTGTAGTATATATAACACAGTGCAGGGTATATAGTGCAGTCAGTGTAGTATATATAATACCATGCAGAGTATATAGTGTAGTCAGTGTAGTATATATAATACAGTGCAGAGTATATAGTACAGTCAGTGTAGTATATATAATACAGTGCAGGGTATATAGTGCAGTCAGTGTAGTATATATAATACAGTGCAGAGTATATAGTGCAGTCAGTGTAGTATATATAATACAGTGCAGGGTATATAGTGCAGTCAGTGTAGTATATATAATACAGTGCAGAGTATATAGTGCAGTCAGTGTAGTATATATAATACAGTGCAGAGTATATAGTGCAGTCAGTGTAGTATATATAATACAGTGCAGGGTATATAGTGCAGTCAGTGTAGTATATATAATACCATGCAGAGTATATAGTGCAGTCAGTGTAGTATATATAATACAGTGCAGAGTATATAGTGCAGTCAGTGTAGTATATATAATACAGTGCAGAGTATATAGTGCAGTCAGTGTAGTATATATAATACCATGCAGAGTATATAGTGCAGTCAGTGTAGTATATATAACACAGTGCAGAGTATATAGTGCAGTCAGTGTAGTATATATAATACCATGCAGGGTATATAGTGCAGTCAGTGTAGTATATATAACACAGTGCAGAGTATATAGTACAGTCAGTGTAGTATATATAACACAGTGCAGAGTATATAGTGCAGTCAGTGTAGTATATATAACACAGTGCAGAGTATATAGTGCAGTCAGTGTAGTATATATAATACAGTGCAGGGTATATAGTGCAGTCAGTGTAGTATATATAACACAGTGCAGAGTATATAGTGCAGTCAGTGTAGTATATATAACACAGTGCAGAGTATATAGTGCAGTCAGTGTAGTATATATAATACCATGCAGAGTATGTAGTGCAGTCAGTGTAGTATATATAATACAGTGCAGGGTATATAGTGCAGTCAGTGTAGTATATATAACACAGTGCAGGGTATATAGTGCAGTCAGTGTAGTATATATAATACAGTGCAGAGTATATAGTGCAGTCAGTGTAGTATATATAACACAGTGCAGAGTATATAGTGCAGTCAGTGTAGTATATATAATACCATGCAGAGTATATAGTGCAGTCAGTGTAGTATATATAATACAGTGCAGGGTATATAGTGCAGTCAGTGTAGTATATATAACACAGTGCAGAGTATATAGTGCAGTCAGTGTAGTATATATAATACAGTGCAGAGTATATAGTGCAGTCAGTGTAGTATATATAATACAGTGCAGAGTATATAGTACAGTCAGTGTAGTATATATAACACAGTGCAGAGTATATAGTGCAGTCAGTGTAGTATATATAATACCATGCAGAGTATATAGTGCAGTCAGTGTAGTATATATAATACAGTGCAGAGTATATAGTGCAGTCAGTGTAGTATATATAATACAGTGCAGAGTATATAGTGCAGTCAGTGTAGTATATATAATACAGTGCAGGGTATATAGTGCAGTCAGTGTAGTATATATAATACAGTGCAGGGTATATAGTACAGTCAGTGTAGTATATATAATACAGTGCAGGGTATATAGTACAGTCAGTGTAGTATATATAATACAGTGCAGAGTATATAGTGCAGTCAGTGTAGTATATATAACACAGTGCAGAGTATATAGTGCAGTCAGTGTAGTATATATAATACAGTGCAGAGTATATAGTGCAGTCAGTGTAGTATATATAACACAGTGCAGGGTATATAGTGCAGTCAGTGTAGTATATATAATACAGTGCGGAGTATATAGTGCAGTCAGTGTAGTATATATAATACAGTGCAGAGTATATAGTACAGTCAGTGTAGTATATATAATACAGTGCAGAGTATATAGTGCAGTCAGTGTAGTATATATAACACAGTGCAGAGTATATAGTGCAGTCAGTGTAGTATATATAATACCATGCAGGGTATATAGTGCAGTCAGTGTAGTATATATAATACCGTGCAGGGTATATAGTGCAGTCAGTGTAGTATATATAATACAGTGCAGAGTATATAGTGCAGTCAGTGTAGTATATATAATACCATGCAGGGTATATAGTGCAGTCAGTGTAGTATATATAACACAGTGCAGAGTATATAGTGCAGTCAGTGTAGTATATATAACACAGTGCAGAGTATATAGTGCAGTCAGTGTAGTATATATAATACCATACAGGGTATATAGTGCAGTCAGTGTAGTATATATAACACAGTGCAGAGTATATAGTGCAGTCAGTGTAGTATATATAATACAGTGCAGAGTATATAGTGCAGTCAGTGTAGTATATATAATACAGTGCAGAGTATATAGTGCAGTCAGTGTAGTATATATAATACAGTGCAGGGTATATAGTGCAGTCAGTGTAGTATATATAATACAGTGCAGGGTATATAGTACAGTCAGTGTAGTATATATAATACAGTGCAGAGTATATAGTGCAGTCAGTGTAGTATATATAATACAGTGCAGAGTATATGGTGCAGTCAGTGTAGTATATATAACACAGTGCAGAGTATATAGTGCAGTCAGTGTAGTATATATAATACAGTGCAGGGTATATAGTGCAGTCAGTGTAGTATATATAATACAGTGCAGGGTATATAGTGCAGTCAGTGTAGTATATATAATACAGTGCAGGGTATATAGTGCAGTCAGTGTAGTATATATAATACCATGCAGGGTATATAGTGCAGTCAGTGTAGTATATATAATACAGTGCAGAGTATATAGTACAGTCAGTGTAGTATATATAATACCATGCAGGGTATATAGTGCAGTCAGTGTAGTATATATAATACAGTGCAGAGTATATAGTACAGTCAGTGTAGTATATATAATACAGTGCAGAGTATATAGTGCAGTCAGTGTAGTATATATAATACAGTGCAGAGTATATAGTACAGTCAGTGTAGTATATATAATACCATGCAGGGTATATAGTGCAGTCAGTGTAGTATATATAATACAGTGCAGGGTATATAGTGCAGTCAGTGTAGTATATATAACACAGTGCAGAGTATATAGTGCAGTCAGTGTAGTATATATAATACAGTGCAGAGTATATAGTGCAGTCAGTGTAGTATATATAATACAGTGCAGGGTATATAGTGCAGTCAGTGTAGTATATATAATACAGTGCAGAGTATATAGTGCAGTCAGTGTAGTATATATAATACAGTGCAGAGTATATAGTGCAGTCAGTGTAGTATATATAATACAGTGCAGAGTATATAGTACAGTCAGTGTAGTATATATAACACAGTGCAGAGTATATAGTGCAGTCAGTGTAGTATATATAATACCATGCAGAGTATGTAGTGCAGTCAGTGTAGTATATATAACACAGTGCAGGGTATATAGTGCAGTCAGTGTAGTATATATAATACAGTGCAGAGTATATAGTGCAGTCAGTGTAGTATATATAATACAGTGCAGGGTATATAGTGCAGTCAGTGTAGTATATATAACACAGTGCAGAGTATATAGTGCAGTCAGTGTAGTATATATAATACAGTGCAGAGTATATAGTGCAGTCAGTGTAGTATATATAATACAGTGCAGAGTATATAGTGCAGTCAGTGTAGTATATATAACACAGTGCAGAGTATATAGTGCAGTCAGTGTAGTATATATAATACCATGCAGAGTATATAGTGCAGTCAGTGTAGTATATATAATACAGTGCAGGGTATATAGTGCAGTCAGTGTAGTATATATAACACAGTGCAGAGTATATAGTGCAGTCAGTGTAGTATATATAATACAGTGCAGAGTATATAGTGCAGTCAGTGTAGTATATATAATACAGTGCAGAGTATATAGTACAGTCAGTGTAGTATATATAACACAGTGCAGAGTATATAGTGCAGTCAGTGTAGTATATATAATACCATGCAGAGTATATAGTGCAGTCAGTGTAGTATATATAACACAGTGCAGGGTATATAGTGCAGTCAGTGTAGTATATATAATACAGTGCAGGGTATATAGTGCAGTCAGTGTAGTATATATAATACAGTGCAGAGTATATAGTGCAGTCAGTGTAGTATATATAATACAGTGCAGAGTATATAGTGCAGTCAGTGTAGTATATATAATACAGTGCAGGGTATATAGTGCAGTCAGTGTAGTATATATAATACAGTGCAGAGTATATAGTGCAGTCAGTGTAGTATATATAATACAGTGCAGAGTATATAGTGCAGTCAGTGTAGTATATATAATACAGTGCAGGGTATATAGTGCAGTCAGTGTAGTATATATAATACAGTGCAGGGTATATAGTACAGTCAGTGTAGTATATATAATACAGTGCAGAGTATATAGTGCAGTCAGTGTAGTATATATAACACAGTGCAGAGTATATAGTGCAGTCAGTGTAGTATATATAATACAGTGCAGAGTATATAGTGCAGTCAGTGTAGTATATATAACACAGTGCAGGGTATATAGTGCAGTCAGTGTAGTATATATAATACAGTGCGGAGTATATAGTGCAGTCAGTGTAGTATATATAACACAGTGCAGAGTATATAGTGCAGTCAGTGTAGTATATATAATACCATGCAGGGTATATAGTGCAGTCAGTGTAGTATATATAATACCGTGCAGGGTATATAGTGCAGTCAGTGTAGTATATATAACACAGTGCAGAGTATATAGTGCAGTCAGTGTAGTATATATAACACAGTGCAGAGTATATAGTGCAGTCAGTGTAGTATATATAATACCATACAGGGTATATAGTGCAGTCAGTGTAGTATATATAACACAGTGCAGAGTATATAGTGCAGTCAGTGTAGTATATATAATACAGTGCAGAGTATATAGTGCAGTCAGTGTAGTATATATAATACAGTGCAGAGTATATAGTGCAGTCAGTGTAGTATATATAATACAGTGCAGGGTATATAGTGCAGTCAGTGTAGTATATATAATACAGTGCAGGGTATATAGTACAGTCAGTGTAGTATATATAATACAGTGCAGAGTATATAGTGCAGTCAGTGTAGTATATATAATACAGTGCAGAGTATATGGTGCAGTCAGTGTAGTATATATAACACAGTGCAGAGTATATAGTACAGTCAGTGTAGTATATATAATACAGTGCAGAGTATATACTACAGTCAGTGTAGTATATATAATACAGTGCAGAGTATATAGTGCAGTCAGTGTAGTATATATAATACAGTGCAGGGTATATAGTGCAGTCAGTGTAGTATATATAATACAGTGCAGGGTATATAGTGCAGTCAGTGTAGTATATATAATACCATGCAGGGTATATAGTGCAGTCAGTGTAGTATATATAATACAGTGCAGAGTATATAGTACAGTCAGTGTAGTATATATAATACCATGCAGGGTATATAGTGCAGTCAGTGTAGTATATATAATACAGTGCAGAGTATATAGTACTGTCAGTGTAGTATATATAATACAGTGCAGAGTATATAGTGCAGTCAGTGTAGTATATATAATACAGTGCAGAGTATATAGTGCAGTCAGTGTAGTATATATAATACAGTGCAGAGTATATAGTGCAGTCAGTGTAGTATATATAATACAGTGCAGAGTATATAGTACAGTCAGTGTAGTATATATAATACCATGCAGGGTATATAGTGCAGTCAGTGTAGTATATATAATACAGTGCAGGGTATATAGTGCAGTCAGTGTAGTATATATAATACAGTGCAGGGTATATAGTGCAGTCAGTGTAGTATATATAATACAGTGCAGAGTATATAGTGCAGTCAGTGTAGTATATATAACACAGTGCAGAGTATATAGTGCAGTCAGTGTAGTATATATAATACAGTGCAGAGTATATAGTGCAGTCAGTGTAGTATATATAATACAGTGCAGGGTATATAGTGCAGTCAGTGTAGTATATATAATACAGTGCAGGGTATATAGTGCAGTCAGTGTAGTATATATAATACAGTGCAGAGTATATAGTGCAGTCAGTGTAGTATATATAATACAGTGCAGAGTATATAGTACAGTCAGTGTAGTATATATAATACCATGCAGAGTATATAGTGCAGTCAGTGTAGTATATATAATACAGTGCAGGGTATATAGTGCAGTCAGTGTAGTATATATAATACAGTGCAGGTTATATAGTGCAGTCAGTGTAGTATATATAATACAGTGCAGGGTATATAGTGCAGTCAGTGTAGTATATATAATACCATGCAGGGTATATAGTGCAGTCAGTGTAGTATATATAATACCATGCAGGGTATATAGTGCAGTCAGTGTAGTATATATAATACCATGCAGGGTATATAGTGCAGTCAGTGTAGTATATATAACACAGTGCAGAGTATATAGTGCAGTCAGTGTAGTATATATAATACCATGCAGAGTATATAGTGCAGTCAGTGTAGTATATATAATACAGTGCAGAGTATATAGTGCAGTCAGTGTAGTATATATAATACAGTGCAGGGTATATAGTGCAGTCAGTGTAGTATATATAATACAGTGCAGAGTATATAGTGCAGTCAGTGTAGTATATATAACACAGTGCAGGGTATATAGTGCAGTCAGTGTAGTATATATAATACAGTGCAGGGTATATAGTGCAGTCAGTGTAGTATATATAACACAGTGCAGAGTATATAGTGCAGTCAGTGTAGTATATATAATACAGTGCAGAGTATATAGTGCAGTCAGTGTAGTATATATAACACAGTGCAGGGTATATAGTGCAGTCAGTGTAGTATATATAACACAGTGCAGGGTATATAGTGCAGTCAGTGTAGTATATATAATACAGTGCAGGGTATATAGTGCAGTCAGTGTAGTATATATAACACAGTGCAGAGTATATAGTGCAGTCAGTGTAGTATATATAACACAGTGCAGGGTATATAGTGCAGTCAGTGTAGTATATATAATACAGTGCAGGGTATATAGTGCAGTCAGTGTAGTATATATAACACAGTGCAGAGTATATAGTGCAGTCAGTGTAGTATATATAACACAGTGCAGGGTATATAGTGCAGTCAGTGTAGTATATATAATACAGTGCAGGGTATATAGTGCAGTCAGTGTAGTATATATAACACAGTGCAGAGTATATAGTGCAGTCAGTGTAGTATATATAATACCATGCAGGGTATATAGTGCAGTCAGTGTAGTATATATAATACAGTGCAGGGTATATAGTGCAGTCAGTGTAGTATATATAACACAGTGCAGGGTATATAGTGCAGTCAGTGTAGTATATATAATACAGTGCAGAGTATATAGTGCAGTCAGTGTAGTATATATAATACAGTGCAGAGTATATAGTGCAGTCAGTGTAGTATATATAATACCATGCAGGGTATATAGTGCAGTCAGTGTAGTATATATAACACAGTGCAGAGTATATAGTGCAGTCAGTGTAGTATATATAATACCATGCAGGGTATATAGTGCAGTCAGTGTAGTATATATAACACAGTGCAGAGTATATAGTACAGTCAGTGTAGTATATATAATACAGTGCAGAGTATATAGTACAGTCAGTGTAGTATATATAATACCATGCAGAGTATATAGTGCAGTCAGTGTAGTATATATAATACAGTGCAGAGTATATAGTGCAGTCAGTGTAGTATATATAATACCATGCAGGGTATATAGTGCAGTCAGTGTAGTATATATAACACAGTGCAGAGTATATAGTACAGTCAGTGTAGTATATATAATACAGTGCAGAGTATATAGTACAGTCAGTGTAGTATATATAATACCATGCAGAGTATATAGTGCAGTCAGTGTAGTATATATAATACCATGCAGAGTATATAGTACAGTCAGTGTAGTATATATAATACAGTGCAGGGTATATAGTGCAGTCAGTGTAGTATATATAATACAGTGCAGAGTATATAGTGCAGTCAGTGTAGTATATATAATACAGTGCAGGGTATATAGTGCAGTCAGTGTAGTATATATAATACCATGCAGGGTATATAGTGCAGTCAGTGTAGTATATATAACACAGTGCAGAGTATATAGTGCAGTCAGTGTAGTATATATAACACAGTGCAGAGTATATAGTGCAGTCAGTGTAGTATATATAATACAGTGCAGAGTATATAGTGCAGTCAGTGTAGTATATATAATACAGTGCAGGGTATATAGTGCAGTCAGTGTAGTATATATAATACAGTGCAGAGTATATAGTGCAGTCAGTGTAGTATATATAATACAGTGCAGGGTATATAGTGCAGTCAGTGTAGTATATATAACACAGTGCAGAGTATATAGTGCAGTCAGTGTAGTATATATAATACCATGCAGGGTATATAGTGCAGTCAGTGTAGTATATATAACACAGTGCAGGGTATATAGTGCAGTCAGTGTAGTATATATAACACAGTGCAGAGTATATAGTGCAGTCAGTGTAGTATATATAATACAGTGCAGAGTATATAGTGCAGTCAGTGTAGTATATATAATACAGTGCAGGGTATATAGTGCAGTCAGTGTAGTATATATAACACAGTGCAGAGTATATAGTACAGTCAGTGTAGTATATATAATACAGTGCAGAGTATATAGTGCAGTCAGTGTAGTATATATAATACAGTGCAGAGTATATGGTGCAGTCAGTGTAGTATATATAACACAGTGCAGGGTATATAGTGCAGTCAGTGTAGTATATATAATACCATGCAGGGTATATAGTGCAGTCAGTGTAGTATATATAATACAGTGCAGAGTATATAGTACAGTCAGTGTAGTATATATAATACCATGCAGGGTATATAGTGCAGTCAGTGTAGTATATATAATACAGTGCAGAGTATATAGTACAGTCAGTGTAGTATATATAATACAGTGCAGAGTATATAGTACAGTCAGTGTAGTATATATAATACCATGCAGGGTATATAGTGCAGTCAGTGTAGTATATATAACACAGTGCAGAGTATATAGTGCAGTCAGTGTAGTATATATAACACAGTGCAGAGTATATAGTGCAGTCAGTGTAGTATATATAATACCATGCAGGGTATATAGTGCAGTCAGTGTAGTATATATAACACAGTGCAGGGTATATAGTGCAGTCAGTGTAGTATATATAATACAGTGCAGAGTATATAGTACAGTCAGTGTAGTATATATAATACAGTGCAGAGTATATAGTACAGTCAGTGTAGTATATATAACACAGTGCAGGGTATATAGTGCAGTCAGTGTAGTATATATAATACAGTGCAGAGTATATAGTACAGTCAGTGTAGTATATATAATACAGTGCAGAGTATATAGTACAGTCAGTGTAGTATATATAACACAGTGCAGGGTATATAGTGCAGTCAGTGTAGTATATATAATACAGTGCAGAGTATATAGTACAGTCAGTGTAGTATATATAATACCATGCAGGGTATATAGTGCAGTCAGTGTAGTATATATAACACAGTGCAGAGTATATAGTACAGTCAGTGTAGTATATATAATACCATGCAGGGTATATAGTGCAGTCAGTGTAGTATATATAACACAGTGCAGGGTATATAGTGCAGTCAGTGTAGTATATATAACACAGTGCAGAGTATATAGTGCAGTCAGTGTAGTATATATAATACAGTGCAGAGTATATAGTGCAGTCAGTGTAGTATATATAATACAGTGCAGAGTATATAGTGCAGTCAGTGTAGTATATATAATACAGTGCAGGGTATATAGTGCAGTCAGTGTAGTATATATAATACCATGCAGAGTATATAGTGCAGTCAGTGTAGTATATATAATACAGTGCAGAGTATATAGTGCAGTCAGTGTAGTATATATAATACAGTGCAGGGTATATAGTGCAGTCAGTGTAGTATATATAACACAGTGCAGGGTATATAGTGCAGCCAGTGTAGTATATATAATACAGTGCAGAGTATATAGTGCAGTCAGTGTAGTATATATAATACCATGCAGAGTATATAGTGCAGTCAGTGTAGTATATATAACACAGTGCAGAGTATATAGTGCAGTCAGTGTAGTATATATAATACCATGCAGAGTATATAGTGCAGTCAGTGTAGTATATATAACACAGTGCAGAGTATATAGTACAGTCAGTGTAGTATATATAATACAGTGCAGAGTATATAGTGCAGTCAGTGTAGTATATATAACACAGTGCAGAGTATATAGTACAGTCAGTGTAGTATATATAATACAGTGCAGAGTATATAGTGCAGTCAGTGTAGTATATATAATACAGTGCAGGGTATATAGTGCAGTCAGTGTAGTATATATAATACAGTGCAGAGTATATAGTGCAGTCAGTGTAGTATATATAATACCATGCAGAGTATATAGTGCAGTCAGTGTAGTATATATAATACAGTGCAGGGTATATAGTGCAGTCAGTGTAGTATATATAATACAGTGCAGGGTATATAGTGCAGTCAGTGTAGTATATATAATACCATGCAGAGTATATAGTGCAGTCAGTGTAGTATATATAATACAGTGCAGAGTATATAGTGCAGTCAGTGTAGTATATATAATACAGTGCAGAGTATATAGTGCAGTCAGTGTAGTATATATAACACAGTGCAGAGTATATAGTGCAGTCAGTGTAGTATATATAATACAGTGCAGAGTATATAGTGCAGTCAGTGTAGTATATATAATACAGTGCAGAGTATATAGTGCAGTCAGTGTAGTATATATAATACAGTGCAGAGTATATAGTGCAGTCAGTGTAGTATATATAATACAGTGCAGAGTATATAGTGCAGTCAGTGTAGTATATATAATACAGTGCAGGGTATATAGTGCAGTCAGTGTAGTATATATAATACAGTTCAGGGTATATAGTACAGTCAGTGTAGTATATATAATACAGTGCAGAGTATATAGTGCAGTCAGTGTAGTATATATAATACAGTGCAGGGTATATAGTGCAGTCAGTGTAGTATATATAATACCATGCAGAGTATATAGTGCAGTCAGTGTAGTATATATAATACCATGCAGAGTATATAGTGCAGTCAGTGTAGTATATATAACACAGTGCAGGGTATATAGTGCAGTCAGTGTAGTATATATAATACAGTGCAGAGTATATAGTACAGTCAGTGTAGTATATATAACACAGTGCAGAGTATATAGTGCAGTCAGTGTAGTATATATAACACAGTGCAGAGTATATAGTGCAGTCAGTGTAGTATATATAATACAGTGCAGAGTATATAGTGCAGTCAGTGTAGTATATATAATACCATGCAGAGTATATAGTGCAGTCAGTGTAGTATATATAATACAGTGCAGGGTATATAGTGCAGTCAGTGTAGTATATATAACACAGTGCAGGGTATATAGTGCAGTCAGTGTAGTATATATAATACAGTGCAGGGTATATAGTGCAGTCAGTGTAGTATATATAATACCATGCAGAGTATATAGTACAGTCATTGTAGTATATATAACACAGTGCAGAGTATATAGTGCAGTCAGTGTAGTATATATAACACAGTGCAGAGTATATAGTGCAGTCAGTGTAGTATATATAATACAGTGCAGAGTATATAGTGCAGTCAGTGTAGTATATATAATACCATGCAGAGTATATAGTGCAGTCAGTGTAGTATATATAATACAGTGCAGAGTATATAGTGCAGTCAGTGTAGTATATATAATACAGTGCAGAGTATATAGTGCAGTCAGTGTAGTATATATAATACCATGCAGAGTATATAGTGCAGTCAGTGTAGTATATATAATACAGTGCAGAGTATATAGTGCAGTCAGTGTAGTATATATAATACAGTGCAGAGTATATAGTACAGTCAGTGTAGTATATATAATACCATGCAGAGTATATAGTGCAGTCAGTGTAGTATATATAATACCATGCAGAGTATATAGTGCAGTCAGTGTAGTATATATAATACAGTGCAGAGTATATAGTACAGTCAGTGTAGTATATATAATACCATGCAGAGTATATAGTGCAGTCAGTGTAGTATATATAATACAGTGCAGAGTATATAGTGCAGTCAGTGTAGTATATATAATACCATGCAGGGTATATAGTGCAGTCAGTGTAGTATATATAATACAGTGCAGGGTATATAGTGCAGTCAGTGTAGTATATATAATACAGTGCAGGGTATATAGTGCAGTCAGTGTAGTATATATAATACCATGCAGGGTATATAGTGCAGTCAGTGTAGTATATATAATACAGTGCAGGGTATATAGTGCAGTCAGTGTAGTATATATAATACAGTGCAGAGTATATAGTGCAGTCAGTGTAGTATATATAATACCATGCAGAGTATATAGTGCAGTCAGTGTAGTATATATAATACAGTGCAGAGTATATAGTGCAGTCAGTGTAGTATATATAATACCATGCAGAGTATATAGTACAGTCAGTGTAGTATATATAATACAGTGCAGGGTATATAGTGCAGTCAGTGTAGTATATATAATACCATGCAGGGTATATAGTGCAGTCAGTGTAGTATATATAATACAGTGCAGGGTATATAGTGCAGTCAGTGTAGTATATATAATACCATGCAGAGTATATAGTGCAGTCAGTGTAGTATATATAATACAGTGCAGAGTATATAGTGCAGTCAGTGTAGTATATATAATACAGTGCAGAGTATATAGTGCAGTCAGTGTAGTATATATAATACAGTGCAGAGTATATAGTGCAGTCAGTGTAGTATATATAATACAGTGCAGGGTATATAGTGCAGTCAGTGTAGTATATATAATACAGTTCAGGGTATATAGTGCAGTCAGTGTAGTCAGGGCCGGATTTCCCACAAGGCCAACAAGGCCAGGCCTCGGGGCGGCACTGTGTGAAAGGGCGGCGCCGCGGAGGAGACAAAAAATTAATTTACTGTGTCCCCGGCCGCCTGAAGCTCCGGCCGCCATTTTTCAAAGTCCGGCGCCCTGTGATTGGGCCATGGGGGTCATGTGCGGCGTGGGGCTGGCCTGTCCGTGATCCTGAACTCCCCCCTCTGCACATGACCTCCATACGCCCAATCACAGTGCCCGGGACACTTAACAAACATGGCGGCCGCCTCCTCCTATCCTCCGGACCTATGTCCATGATGCAGGACAAGCAGGTGAGGAGGAGGAACACAGACTGGGGAGAGAAACTGAGCGGAGGCAGAGACAGAGCGGCAGAAGCAAAGAAAGAGAGAGAGAGAGAGAGACAAGCACTGAGAGAGAGAGACAAGCACTGAGAGAGTGAGACAGAGGCAAAGAGAGAGCGAGAGACAGAGGCAAAGAGAGAGCGAGAGACAGAGGCAAAGAGAGAGAGAGAGGGTAAAGAGAGAGAGAGGGGGGCAAAGAGAGGGGGGCAAAGAGAGAGAGAGGCAAAGAGAGAGAGGGAGGCAAAGAGAGAGAGGGAGGCAAAGAGAGAGAGAGGCAAAGAGAGAGAGAGAGAGGGGCAAAGAGAGAGAGAGGGACAGGCAAAGAGAGAGAGAGAGAGACAGAGAGAGAGAGAGGCAAAGAGAAAGAGAGAGAGAGAGGCAAAGAGAAAGAGTGAGAGGCAAAGAGAGAGAGAGAGAGAGAGGCAGAGAGAGGGGCAAAGAGAGAGAGGCAGAGAGAGAGAGAGAGGCAAAGAGAGAGAGAGAGTGAGAGGCAAAGAGAGAGAGGCAGAAAGAGAGAGAGAGTGAGAGGCAAAGAGAGAGAGGCAGAGAGAGAGAGGGGGCAAAGAGAGAGAGGGGGCAAAGAGAGAGAGGGGGCAAAGAGAGAGAGGGGGCAAAGAGAGAGAGGGGGCAAAGAGAGAGAGGGGCAAAGAGAGAGAGAGGGGCAAAGAGAGAGGGGGCAAAGAGAGAGAGGGGGGCAAAGAGAGAGAGGGGGCAAAGAGAGAGAGGGGGGCAAAGAGAGAGAGGGGCAAAGAGAGAGAGGCAAAGAGAGAGAGAGGGGCAAAGAGAGAGAGGGAGAGGCAAAGAGAGAGAGAGAGAGACAGAGGCAAAGAGAGAGAGAGAGAGAGAGAGACAGAGGCAAAGAGAGAGAGAGAGAGAGAGAGAGAGACAAAGAGAGAGAGAGAGGCAGAGAGAGACAGAGGCAGATAGAGAGTGAGAGACAGGGGCAGAGAGTGCAAATGACTTTCCAATGTGGTGGCAGGCAGCGTGGCAAGTAACATTCCCATCTGGTGACAAGCGACGGTGGCAAGTGACACGCTCAGGGCTCCCACTCATTCTGCTTTATGGTGAGTTGAACTATTTAATTTTATATTACAATGTAATGATAGAAACAATGCATTTCAATCATCCTGACACCATAACAACCATGGTGCCGGAATGATTGAAGCACTAACACCAGTCATTGTCTGTGAAAAATCGATTACCCCCCCGTGCGTCGCCCCCCCCCCCCCCTATGTGATGTGGGGGGGGGGCGGCAGTGAAGGACCCGGCCTTGGGGCGGCAAAGGGAGTAAATCCGGGCCTGAGTGTAGTATATATAATACCGTGCAGGGTATATAGTGCAGTCAGTGTAGTATATATAATACCATGCAGAGTATATAGTGCAGTCAGTGTAGTATATATAATACCATGCAGGGTATATAGTGCAGTCAGTGTAGTATATATAATACAGTGCAGAGTATATAGTGCAGTCAGTGTAGTATATATAATACAGTGCAGAGTATATAGTGCAGTCAGTGTAGTATATATAATACCATGCAGGGTATATAGTGCAGTCAGTGTAGTATATATAATACAGTGCAGGGTATATAGTGCAGTCAGTGTAGTATATATAATACCATGCAGGGTATATAGTGCAGTCAGTGTAGTATATATAATACAGTGCAGGGTATATAGTGCAGTCAGTGTAGTATATATAATACAGTGCAGAGTATATAGTGCAGTCAGTGTAGTATATATAATACAGTGCAGAGTATATAGTGCAGTCAGTGTAGTATATATAATACCATGCAGGGTATATAGTGCAGTCAGTGTAGTATATATAATACCGTGCAGAGTATATAGTGCAGTCAGTGTAGTATATATAATACAGTGCAGAGTATATAGTGCAGTCAGTGTAGTATATATAATACAGTGCAGAGTATATAGTGCAGTCAGTGTAGTATATATAATACCATGCAGGGTATATAGTACAGTCAGTGTAGTATATATAATACCATGCAGGGTATATAGTGCAGTCAGTGTAGTATATATAATACAGTGCAGGGTATATAGTGCAGTCAGTGTAGTATATATAATACCATGCAGGGTATATAGTACAGTCAGTGTAGTATATATAATACCATGCAGGGTATATAGTGCAGTCAGTGTAGTATATATAACACAGTGCAGGGTATATAGTGCAGTCAGTGTAGTATATATAATACCATGCAGGGTATATAGTGCAGTCAGTGTAGTATATATAATACAGTGCAGGGTATATAGTGCAGTCAGTGTAGTATATATAATACAGTGCAGGGTATATAGTGCAGTCAGTGTAGTATATATAATACAGTGCAGAGTATATAGTGCAGTCAGTGTAGTATATATAATACAGTGCAGAGTATATAGTGCAGTCAGTGTAGTATATATAATACCATGCAGGGTATATAGTGCAGTCAGTGTAGTATATATAATACCGTGCAGAGTATATAGTGCAGTCAGTGTAGTATATATAATACAGTGCAGGGTATATAGTACAGTCAGTGTAGTATATATAATACAGTGCAGGGTATATAGTGCAGTCAGTGTAGTATATATAATACAGTGCAGAGTATATAGTGCAGTCAGTGTAGTATATATAATACCATGCAGGGTATATAGTGCAGTCAGTGTAGTATATATAATACCGTGCAGAGTATATAGTGCAGTCAGTGTAGTATATATAATACAGTGCAGGGTATATAGTACAGTCAGTGTAGTATATATAATACCGTGCAGAGTATATAGTGCAGTCAGTGTAGTATATATAATACAGTGCAGGGTATATAGTACAGTCAGTGTAGTATATATAATACCGTGCAGAGTATATAGTGCAGTCAGTGTAGTATATATAATACAGTGCAGGGTATATAGTACAGTCAGTATAGTATATATAATACAGTGCAGAGTATATAGTGCAGTCAGTGTAGTATATATAATACAGTGCAGAGTATATAGTGCAGTCAGTGTAGTATATATAATACAGTGCAGAGTATATAGTGCAGTCAGTGTAGTATATATAATACAGTGCAGAGTATATAGTACAGTCAGTGTAGTATATATAATACAGTGCAGGGTATATAGTGCAGTCAGTGTAGTATATATAATACAGTGCAGGGTATATAGTGCAGTCAGTGTAGTATATATAATACAGTGCAGAGTATATAGTGCAGTCAGTGTAGTATATATAATACAGTGCAGAGTATATAGTGCAGTCAGTGTAGTATATATAATACAGTGCAGGGTATATAGTGCAGTCAGTGTAGTATATATAACACAGTGCAGAGTATATAGTGCAGTCAGTGTAGTATATATAATACCGTGCAGAGTATATAGTGCAGTCAGTGTAGTATATATAATACAGTGCAGGGTATATAGTGCAGTCAGTGTAGTATATATAATACAGTGCAGGGTATATAGTGCAGTCAGTGTAGTATATATAATACAGTGCAGAGTATATAGTGCAGTCAGTGTAGTATATATAATACAGTGCAGGGTATATAGTGCAGTCAGTGTAGTATATATAATACCATGCAGGGTATATAGTGCAGTCAGTGTAGTATATATAATACAGTTCAGGGTATATAGTGCAGTCAGTGTAGTATATATAATACAGTGCAGAGTATATAGTGCAGTCAGTGTAGTATATATAATACAGTTCAGGGTATATAGTGCAGTCAGTGTAGTATATATAATACAGTGCAGAGTATATAGTGCAGTCAGTGTAGTATATATAATACAGTGCAGGGTATATAGTGCAGTCAGTGTAGTATATATAATACCATGCAGAGTATATAGTGCAGTCAGTGTAGTATATATAATACCATGCAGGGTATATAGTGCAGTCAGTGTAGTATATATAATACAGTGCAGGGTATATAGTGCAGTCAGTGTAGTATATATAATACCATGCAGGGTATATAGTGCAGTCAGTGTAGTATATATAATACAGTGCAGAGTATATAGTGCAGTCAGTGTAGTATATATAATACAGTTCAGGGTATATAGTGCAGTCAGTGTAGTATATATAATACAGTGCAGGGTATATAGTGCAGTCAGTGTAGTATATATAATACAGTGCAGAGTATATAGTGCAGTCAGTGTAGTATATATAATACAGTGCAGGGTATATAGTGCAGTCAGTGTAGTATATATAATACAGTGCAGAGTATATAGTACAGTCAGTGTAGTATATATAATACAGTGCAGAGTATATAGTGCAGTCAGTGTAGTATATATAATACAGTGCAGAGTATATAGTGCAGTCAGTATAGTATATATAATACAGTGCAGGGTATATAGTGCAGTCAGTGTAGTATATATAATACAGTGCAGGGTATATAGTGCAGTCAGTGTAGTATATATAATACAGTGCAGGGTATATAGTACAGTCAGTGTAGTATATATAACACAGTGCAGAGTATATAGTGCAGTCAGTGTAGTATATATAATACCATGCAGAGTATATAGTGCAGTCAGTGTAGTATATATAATACCATGCAGGGTATATAGTGCAGTCAGTGTAGTATATATAATACAGTGCAGAGTATATAGTGCAGTCAGTGTAGTATATATAATACAGTGCAGAGTATATAGTGCAGTCAGTGTAGTATATATAATACCATGCAGAGTATATAGTGCAGTCAGTGTAGTATATATAATACCATGCAGAGTATATAGTGCAGTCAGTGTAGTATATATAACACAGTGCAGAGTATATAGTGCAGTCAGTGTAGTATATATAACACAGTGCAGAGTATATAGTACAGTCAGTGTAGTATATATAATACAGTGCAGAGTATATAGTGCAGTCAGTGTAGTATATATAACACAGTGCAGAGTATATAGTGCAGTCAGTGTAGTATATATAACACAGTGCAGAGTATATAGTGCAGTCAGTGTAGTATATATAATACAGTGCAGAGTATATAGTGCAGTCAGTGTAGTATATATAACACAGTGCAGAGTATATAGTACAGTCAGTGTAGTATATATAATACAGTGCAGGGTATATAGTGCAGTCAGTGTAGTATATATAATACAGTGCAGAGTATATAGTGCAGTCAGTGTAGTATATATAATACAGTGCAGGGTATATAGTGCAGTCAGTGTAGTATATATAACACAGTGCAGAGTATATAGTGCAGTCAGTGTAGTATATATAATACCATGCAGGGTATATAGTGCAGTCAGTGTAGTATATATAATACAGTGCAGAGTATATAGTGCAGTCAGTGTAGTATATATAATACAGTGCAGAGTATATAGTGCAGTCAGTGTAGTATATATAATACAGTGCAGGGTATATAGTGCAGTCAGTGTAGTATATATAATACAGTTCAGGGTATATAGTACAGTCAGTGTAGTATATATAACACAGTGCAGGGTATATAGTGCAGTCAGTGTAGTATATATAATACCATGCAGAGTATATAGTGCAGTCAGTGTAGTATATATAATACAGTGCAGAGTATATAGTGCAGTCAGTGTAGTATATATAATACAGTGCAGAGTATATAGTGCAGTCAGTGTAGTATATATAATACAGTGCAGAGTATATAGTGCAGTCAGTGTAGTATATATAATACAGTGCAGGGTATATAGTGCAGTCAGTGTAGTATATATAATACAGTGCAGGGTATATAGTACAGTCAGTGTAGTATATATAATACAGTGCAGAGTATATAGTGCAGTCAGTGTAGTATATATAATACAGTGCAGGGTATATAGTGCAGTCAGTGTAGTATATATAATACAGTGCAGAGTATATAGTGCAGTCAGTGTAGTATATATAATACCATGCAGAGTATATAGTGCAGTCAGTGTAGTATATATAATACAGTGCAGAGTATATAGTGCAGTCAGTGTAGTATATATAATACAGTGCAGAGTATATAGTGCAGTCAGTGTAGTATATATAATACAGTGCAGAGTATATAGTGCAGTCAGTGTAGTATATATAATACAGTGCAGAGTATATAGTGCAGTCAGTGTAGTATATATAATACAGTGCAGGGTATATAGTACAGTCAGTGTAGTATATATAATACAGTGCAGAGTATATAGTGCAGTCAGTGTAGTATATATAATACAGTGCAGGGTATATAGTGCAGTCAGTGTAGTATATATAATACAGTGCAGGGTATATAGTGCAGTCAGTGAAGTATATATAATACAGTGCAGAGTATATAGTGCAGTCAGTGTAGTATATATAATACCATGCAGAGTATATAGTGCAGTCAGTGTAGTATATATAATACAGTGCAGAGTATATAGTGCAGTCAGTGTAGTATATATAATACAGTGCAGAGTATATAGTGCAGTCAGTGTAGTATATATAATACAGTGCAGAGTATATAGTGCAGTCAGTGTAGTATATATAATACCATGCAGGGTATATAGTGCAGTCAGTGTAGTATATATAATACCATGCAGGGTATATAGTGCAGTCAGTGTAGTATATATAATACCATGCAGAGTATATAGTGCAGTCAGTGTAGTATATATAACACAGTGCAGAGTATATAGTGCAGTCAGTGTAGTATATATAATACAGTGCAGGGTATATAGTGCAGTCAGTGTAGTATATATAATACAGTGCAGGGTATATAGTGTAGTCAGTGTAGTATATATAATACCATGCAGAGTATATAGTGCAGTCAGTGTAGTATATATAACACAGTGCAGAGTATATAGTGCAGTCAGTGTAGTATATATAATACAGTGCAGAGTATATAGTGCAGTCAGTGTAGTATATATAATACAGTGCAGGGTATATAGTGCAGTCAGTGTAGTATATATAACACAGTGCAGAGTATATAGTACAGTCAGTGTAGTATATATAATACAGTGCAGAGTATATAGTGCAGTCAGTGTAGTATATATAATACAGTGCAGGGTATATAGTGCAGTCAGTGTAGTATATATAATACAGTGCAGAGTATATAGTGCAGTCAGTGTAGTATATATAACACAGTGCAGAGTATATAGTGCAGTCAGTGTAGTATATATAATACCATGCAGAGTATATAGTGCAGTCAGTGTAGTATATATAATACCATGCAGGGTATATAGTGCAGTCAGTGTAGTATATATAATACAGTGCAGAGTATATAGTGCAGTCAGTGTAGTATATATAATACCATGCAGAGTATATAGTGCAGTCAGTGTAGTATATATAATACCATGCAGGGTATATAGTGCAGTCAGTGTAGTATATATAATACAGTGCAGAGTATATAGTGCAGTCAGTGTAGTATATATAATACCATGCAGGGTATATAGTGCAGTCAGTATAGTATATATAATACCATGCAGGGTATATAGTGCAGTCAGTGTAGTATATATAATACAGTGCAGGGTATATAGTGCAGTCAGTGTAGTATATATAATACAGTGCAGAGTATATAGTGCAGTCAGTGTAGTATATATAATACAGTGCAGAGTATATAGTGCAGTCAGTGTAGTATATATAATACAGTGCAGGGTATATAGTACAGTCAGTGTAGTATATATAATACAGTGCAGAGTATATAGTGCAGTCAGTGTAGTATATATAATACAGTGCAGGGTATATAGTGCAGTCAGTGTAGTATATATAATACCATGCAGAGTATATAGTGCAGTCAGTGTAGTATATATAATACAGTGCAGGGTATATAGTGCAGTCAGTGTAGTATATATAATACAGTGCAGAGTATATAGTGCAGTCAGTGTAGTATATATAACACAGTGCAGAGTATATAGTGCAGTCAGTGTAGTATATATAATACCATGCAGAGTATATAGTGCAGTCAGTGTAGTATATATAATACCATGCAGAGTATATAGTGCAGTCAGTGTAGTATATATAATACAGTGCAGGGTATATAGTGCAGTCAGTGTAGTATATATAATACAGTGCAGGGTATATAGTGTAGTCAGTGTAGTATATATAATACCATGCAGAGTATATAGTGCAGTCAGTGTAGTATATATAACACAGTGCAGAGTATATAGTACAGTCAGTGTAGTATATATAATACAGTGCAGAGTATATAGTGCAGTCAGTGTAGTATATATAATACAGTGCAGGGTATATAGTGCAGTCAGTGTAGTATATATAACACAGTGCAGAGTATATAGTGCAGTCAGTGTAGTATATATAATACCATGCAGAGTATATAGTACAGTCAGTGTAGTATATATAATACAGTGCAGAGTATATAGTGCAGTCAGTGTAGTATATATAATACAGTGCAGGGTATATAGTGCAGTCAGTGTAGTATATATAATACCATGCAGAGTATATAGTGCAGTCATTGTAGTATATATAATACAGTGCAGGGTATATAGTGCAGTCAGTGTAGTATATATAATACAGTGCAGAGTATATAGTGCAGTCAGTGTAGTATATATAATACAGTGCAGAGTATATAGTGCAGTCAGTGTAGTATATATAACACAGTGCAGAGTATATAGTGCAGTCAGTGTAGTATATATAATACCATGCAGAGTATATAGTGCAGTCAGTGTAGTATATATAATACCATGCAGAGTATATAGTGCAGTCAGTGTAGTATATATAATACAGTGCAGGGTATATAGTGCAGTCAGTGTAGTATATATAATACAGTGCAGGGTATATAGTGTAGTCAGTGTAGTATATATAACACAGTGCAGGGTATATAGTGCAGTCAGTGTAGTATATATAATACAGTGCAGAGTATATAGTGCAGTCAGTGTAGTATATATAACACAGTGCAGAGTATATAGTGCAGTCAGTGTAGTATATATAACACAGTGCAGAGTATATAGTGCAGTCAGTGTAGTATATATAACACAGTGCAGAGTATATAGTGCAGTCAGTGTAGTATATATAACACAGTGCAGAGTATATAGTACAGTCAGTGTAGTATATATAATACAGTGCAGGGTATATAGTGCAGTCAGTGTAGTATATATAACACAGTGCAGAGTATATAGTACAGTCAGTGTAGTATATATAATACAGTGCAGGGTATATAGTGCAGTCAGTGTAGTATATATAACACAGTGCAGAGTATATAGTGCAGTCAGTGTAGTATATATAATACAGTGCAGGGTATATAGTGCAGTCAGTGTAGTATATATAATACAGTGCAGAGTATATAGTGCAGTCAGTGTAGTATATATAACACAGTGCAGAGTATATAGTGCAGTCAGTGTAGTATATATAATACAGTGCAGAGTATATAGTGCAGTCAGTGTAGTATATATAATACAGTGCAGAGTATATAGTGCAGTCAGTGTAGTATATATAATACAGTGCAGGGTATATAGTGCAGTCAGTGTAGTATATATAACACAGTGCAGAGTATATAGTGCAGTCAGTGTAGTATATATAATACAGTGCAGAGTATATAGTGCAGTCAGTGTAGTATATATAATACCGTGCAGAGTATATAGTGCAGTCAGTGTAGTATATATAATACAGTGCGGAGTATATAGTGCAGTCAGTGTAGTATATATAACACAGTGCAGAGTATATAGTGCAGTCAGTGTAGTATATATAATACCATGCAGAGTATATAGTGCAGTCAGTGTAGTATATATAATACAGTGCAGAGTATATAGTGCAGTCAGTGTAGTATATATAATACAGTGCAGGGTATATAGTGCAGTCAGTGTAGTATATATAATACAGTGCAGAGTATATAGTGCAGTCAGTGTAGTATATATAACACAGTGCAGAGTATATAGTGCAGTCAGTGTAGTATATATAATACCATGCAGAGTATATAGTGCAGTCAGTGTAGTATATATAATACCATGCAGAGTATATAGTGCAGTCAGTGTAGTATATATAATACAGTGCAGGGTATATAGTGCAGTCAGTGTAGTATATATAACACAGTGCAGAGTATATAGTGCAGTCAGTGTAGTATATATAATACAGTGCAGAGTATATAGTGCAGTCAGTGTAGTATATATAATACAGTGCAGAGTATATAGTGCAGTCAGTGTAGTATATATAATACCATGCAGAGTATATAGTGCAGTCAGTGTAGTATATATAATACAGTGCAGGGTATATAGTGCAGTCAGTGTAGTATATATAATACCATGCAGAGTATATAGTGCAGTCAGTGTAGTATATATAATACCATGCAGAGTATATAGTGCAGTCAGTGTAGTATATATAACACAGTGCAGAGTATATAGTGCAGTCAGTGTAGTATATATAATACAGTGCAGAGTATATAGTGCAGTCAGTGTAGTATATATAATACCATGCAGAGTATATAGTGCAGTCAGTGTAGTATATATAATACAGTGCAGAGTATATAGTGCAGTCAGTGTAGTATATATAATACAGTGCAGAGTATATAGTGCAGTCAGTGTAGTATATATAATACCATGCAGGGTATATAGTACAGTCAGTGTAGTATATATAATACAGTGCAGAGTATATAGTGCAGTCAGTGTAGTATATATAATACAGTGCAGAGTATATAGTGCAGTCAGTGTAGTATATATAATACAGTGCAGAGTATATAGTACAGTCAGTGTAGTATATATAATACAGTGCAGAGTATATAGTGCAGTCAGTGTAGTATATATAACACAGTGCAGAGTATATAGTACAGTCAGTGTAGTATATATAATACAGTGCAGAGTATATAGTGCAGTCAGTGTAGTATATATAATACCATGCAGGGTATATAGTACAGTCAGTGTAGTATATATAATACAGTGCAGAGTATATAGTGCAGTCAGTGTAGTATATATAATACCATGCAGAGTATATAGTGCAGTCAGTGTAGTATATATAACACAGTGCAGAGTATATAGTGCAGTCAGTGTAGTATATATAATACAGTGCAGAGTATATAGTGCAGTCAGTGTAGTATATATAATACAGTGCAGGGTATATAGTGCAGTCAGTGTAGTATATATAACACAGTGCAGAGTATATAGTGCAGTCAGTGTAGTATATATAATACAGTGCAGAGTATATAGTGCAGTCAGTGTAGTATATATAACACAGTGCAGAGTATATAGTGCAGTCAGTGTAGTATATATAATACAGTGCAGAGTATATAGTGCAGTCAGTGTAGTATATATAATACAGTGCAGGGTATATAGTGCAGTCAGTGTAGTATATATAACACAGTGCAGAGTATATAGTGCAGTCAGTGTAGTATATATAATACAGTGCAGAGTATATAGTGCAGTCAGTGTAGTATATATAATACAGTGCAGAGTATATAGTGCAGTCAGTGTAGTATATATAATACAGTGCAGAGTATATAGTGCAGTCAGTGTAGTATATATAATACAGTGCAGAGTATATAGTGCAGTCAGTGTAGTATATATAACACAGTGCAGAGTATATAGTGCAGTCAGTGTAGTATATATAATACAGTGCAGAGTATATAGTGCAGTCAGTGTAGTATATATAATACAGTGCAGAGTATATAGTGCAGTCAGTGTAGTATATATAATACCATGCAGAGTATATAGTGCAGTCAGTGTAGTATATATAATACAGTGCAGGGTATATAGTGCAGTCAGTGTAGTATATATAATACAGTGCAGAGTATATGGTGCAGTCAGTGTAGTATATATAATACAGTGCAGAGTATATAGTGCAGTCAGTGTAGTATATATAATACAGTGCAGAGTATATGGTGCAGTCAGTGTAGTATATATAATACCATGCAGGGTATATAGTACAGTCAGTGTAGTATATATAATACAGTGCAGAGTATATAGTGCAGTCAGTGTAGTATATATAATACCATGCAGAGTATATAGTGCAGTCAGTGTAGTATATATAACACAGTGCAGAGTATATAGTGCAGTCAGTGTAGTATATATAATACCATGCAGAGTATATAGTGCAGTCAGTGTAGTATATATAATACAGTGCAGAGTATATAGTGCAGTCAGTGTAGTATATATAACACAGTGCAGAGTATATAGTGCAGTCAGTGTAGTATATATAATACAGTGCAGAGTATATAGTGCAGTCAGTGTAGTATATATAATACAGTGCAGAGTATATAGTGCAGTCAGTGTAGTATATATAATACAGTGCAGGGTATATAGTGCAGTCAGTGTAGTATATATAACACAGTGCAGGGTATATAGTGCAGTCAGTGTAGTATATATAATACAGTGCAGAGTATATAGTGCAGTCAGTGTAGTATATATAATACCATGCAGAGTATATAGTGCAGTCAGTGTAGTATATATAATACAGTGCAGGGTATATAGTGCAGTCAGTGTAGTATATATAACACAGTGCAGAGTATATAGTGCAGTCAGTGTAGTATATATAATACCATGCAGAGTATATAGTGCAGTCAGTGTAGTATATATAATACAGTGCAGAGTATATAGTGCAGTCAGTGTAGTATATATAATACAGTGCAGAGTATATAGTGCAGTCAGTGTAGTATATATAATACAGTGCAGAGTATATAGTGCAGTCAGTGTAGTATATATAATACAGTGCAGAGTATATAGTGCAGTCAGTGTAGTATATATAACACAGTGCAGAGTATATGGTGCAGTCAGTGTAGTATATATAATACCATGCAGAGTATATAGTGCAGTCAGTGTAGTATATATAATACCATGCAGAGTATATAGTGCAGTCAGTGTAGTATATATAATACAGTGCAGAGTATATAGTGCAGTCAGTGTAGTATATATAATACAGTGCAGAGTATATAGTGCAGTCAGTGTAGTATATATAATACCATGCAGAGTATATAGTGCAGTCAGTGTAGTATATATAATACAGTGCAGGGTATATAGTGCAGTCAGTGTAGTATATATAATACCATGCAGGGTATATAGTGCAGTCAGTGTAGTATATATAATACAGTGCAGAGTATATAGTGCAGTCAGTGTAGTATATATAATACAGTGCAGAGTATATAGTGCAGTCAGTGTAGTATATATAATACAGTGCAGAGTATATAGTGCAGTCAGTGTAGTATATATAATACAGTGCAGAGTATATGGTGCAGTCAGTGTAGTATATATAACACAGTGCAGAGTATATAGTGCAGTCAGTGTAGTATATATAATACAGTGCAGAGTATATAGTGCAGTCAGTGTAGTATATATAATACAGTGCAGGGTATATAGTGCAGTCAGTGTAGTATATATAATACCATGCAGGGTATATAGTACAGTCAGTGTAGTATATATAATACAGTGCAGAGTATATGGTGCAGTCAGTGTAGTATATATAATACAGTGCAGAGTATATAGTGCAGTCAGTGTAGTATATATAATACAGTGCAGAGTATATAGTGCAGTCAGTGTAGTATATATAATACAGTGCAGGGTATATAGTGCAGTCAGTGTAGTATATATAATACAGTGCAGAGTATATAGTACAGTCAGTGTAGTATATATAATACAGTGCAGAGTATATAGTGCAGTCAGTGTAGTATATATAATACAGTGCAGAGTATATAGTGCAGTCAGTGTAGTATATATAATACAGTGCAGAGTATATAGTGCAGTCAGTGTAGTATATATAATACAGTGCAGAGTATATAGTGCAGTCAGTGTAGTATATATAATACAGTGCAGAGTATATAGTACAGTCAGTGTAGTATATATAATACAGTGCAGAGTATATAGTGCAGTCAGTGTAGTATATATAATACAGTGCAGAGTATATAGTGCAGTCAGTGTAGTATATATAATACAGTGCAGAGTATATAGTGCAGTCAGTGTAGTATATATAATACAGTGCAGGGTATATAGTGCAGTCAGTGTAGTATATATAATACAGTGCAGAGTATATAGTGCAGTCAGTGTAGTATATATAACACAGTGCAGAGTATATAGTGCAGTCAGTGTAGTATATATAATACCATGCAGAGTATATAGTGCAGTCAGTATAGTATATATAATACAGTGCAGAGTATATAGTGCAGTCAGTGTAGTATATATAATACCATGCAGAGTATATAGTGCAGTCAGTGTAGTATATATAATACCATACAGGGTATATAGTGCAGTCAGTGTAGTATATATAATACAGTGCAGAGTATATGGTGCAGTCAGTGTAGTATATATAATACAGTGCAGAGTATATAGTGCAGTCAGTGTAGTATATATAATACAGTGCAGAGTATATAGTACAGTCAGTGTAGTATATATAATACCATGCAGAGTATATAGTGCAGTCAGTGTAGTATATATAATACAGTGCAGAGTATATAGTGCAGTCAGTGTAGTATATATAATACAGTGCAGAGTATATAGTGCAGTCAGTGTAGTATATATAATACAGTGCAGAGTATATAGTGCAGTCAGTGTAGTATATATAATACAGTGCAGAGTATATAGTGCAGTCAGTGTAGTATATATAATACAGTGCAGAGTATATAGTGCAGTCAGTGTAGTATATATAATACAGTGCAGAGTATATAGTGCAGTCAGTGTAGTATATATAATACAGTGCAGAGTATATAGTGCAGTCAGTGTAGTATATATAATACAGTGCAGGGTATATAGTGCAGTCAGTGTAGTATATATAATACAGTGCAGAGTATATAGTGCAGTCAGTGTAGTATATATAACACAGTGCAGAGTATATAGTGCAGTCAGTGTAGTATATATAATACAGTGCAGAGTATATAGTGCAGTCAGTGTAGTATATATAATACAGTGCAGGGTATATAGTGCAGTCAGTGTAGTATATATAACACAGTGCAGAGTATATGGTGCAGTCAGTGTAGTATATATAATAACATGCAGAGTATATAGTGCAGTCAGTGTAGTATATATAATACAGTGCAGAGTATATAGTGCAGTCAGTGTAGTATATATAATACAGTGCAGAGTATATGGTGCAGTCAGTGTAGTATATATAACACAGTGCAGAGTATATAGTGCAGTCAGTGTAGTATATATAATACAGTGCAGAGTATATAGTACAGTCAGTGTAGTATATATAATACCATGCAGGGTATATAGTGCAGTCAGTGTAGTATATATAATACCATGCAGAGTATATAGTGCAGTCAGTGTAGTATATATAACACAGTGCAGGGTATATAGTGCAGTCAGTGTAGTATATATAATACCATGCAGAGTATATAGTGCAGTCAGTGTAGTATATATAATACAGTGCAGGGTATATAGTGCAGTCAGTGTAGTATATATAATACAGTGCAGAGTATATAGTGCAGTCAGTGTAGTATATATAATACAGTGCAGGGTATATAGTGCAGTCAGTGTAGTATATATAATACAGTGCAGAGTATATAGTGCAGTCAGTGTAGTATATATAATACAGTGCAGAGTATATAGTGCAGTCAGTGTAGTATATATAATACCATGCAGAGTATATAGTGCAGTCAGTGTAGTATATATAATACAGTGCAGGGTATATAGTGCAGTCAGTGTAGTATATATAATACCATGCAGGGTATATAGTGCAGTCAGTGTAGTATATATAATACAGTGCAGAGTATATGGTGCAGTCAGTGTAGTATATATAATACAGTGCAGAGTATATAGTGCAGTCAGTGTAGTATATATAATACAGTGCAGAGTATATAGTGCAGTCAGTGTAGTATATATAATACAGTGCAGAGTATATGGTGCAGTCAGTGTAGTATATATAACACAGTGCAGAGTATATAGTGCAGTCAGTGTAGTATATATAATACCATGCAGAGTATATAGTGCAGTCAGTGTAGTATATATAATACAGTGCAGGGTATATAGTGCAGTCAGTGTAGTATATATAATACCATGCAGGGTATATAGTACAGTCAGTGTAGTATATATAATACAGTGCAGAGTATATGGTGCAGTCAGTGTAGTATATATAACACAGTGCAGAGTATATAGTGCAGTCAGTGTAGTATATATAATACAGTGCAGAGTATATAGTGCAGTCAGTGTAGTATATATAATACAGTGCAGAGTATATAGTGCAGTCAGTGTAGTATATATAATACAGTGCAGAGTATATAGTGCAGTCAGTGTAGTATATATAATACAGTGCAGGGTATATAGTGCAGTCAGTGTAGTATATATAATACAGTGCAGAGTATATAGTGCAGTCAGTGTAGTATATATAATACAGTGCAGGGTATATAGTGCAGTCAGTGTAGTATATATAATACAGTGCAGAGTATATAGTGCAGTCAGTGTAGTATATATAATACAGTGCAGGGTATATAGTGCAGTCAGTGTAGTATATATAATACAGTGCAGAGTATATAGTGCAGTCAGTGTAGTATATATAATACAGTGCAGAGTATATAGTGCAGTCAGTGTAGTATATATAATACAGTGCAGAGTATATAGTGCAGTCAGTGTAGTATATATAATACAGTGCAGGGTATATAGTGCAGTCAGTGTAGTATATATAACACAGTGCAGAGTATATAGTGCAGTCAGTGTAGTATATATAATACAGTGCAGGGTATATAGTGCAGTCAGTGTAGTATATATAATACAGTGCAGGGTATATAGTGCAGTCAGTGTAGTATATATAATACCATGCAGGGTATATAGTGCAGTCAGTGTAGTATATATAATACAGTGCAGGGTATATAGTGCAGTCAGTGTAGTATATATAATACAGTGCAGGGTATATAGTGCAGTCAGTGTAGTATATATAATACAGTGCAGGGTATATAGTGCAGTCAGTGTAGTATATATAATACCATGCAGGGTATATAGTGCAGTCAGTGTAGTATATATAATACAGTGCAGGGTATATAGTGCAGTCAGTGTAGTATATATAATACAGTGCAGAGTATATAGTGCAGTCAGTGTAGTATATATAACACAGTGCAGGGTATATAGTGCAGTCAGTGTAGTATATATAATACAGTGCAGAGTATATAGTGCAGTCAGTGTAGTATATATAATACCATGCAGAGTATATAGTGCAGTCAGTGTAGTATATATAATACAGTGCAGAGTATATAGTGCAGTCAGTGTAGTATATATAATACAGTGCAGGGTATATAGTGCAGTCAGTGTAGTATATATAATACAGTGCAGAGTATATAGTGCAGTCAGTGTAGTATATATAATACCATGCAGGGTATATAGTGCAGTCAGTGTAGTATATATAATACAGTGCAGAGTATATAGTGCAGTCAGTGTAGTATATATAATACCATGCAGAGTATATAGTGCAGTCAGTGTAGTATATATAATACAGTGCAGAGTATATAGTGCAGTCAGTGTAGTATATATAATACAGTGCAGGGTATATAGTACAGTCAGTGTAGTATATATAACACAGTGCAGGGTATATAGTGCAGTCAGTGTAGTATATATAATACAGTGCAGGGTATATAGTGCAGTCAGTGTAGTATATATAATACAGTGCAGGGTATATAGTGCAGTCAGTGTAGTATATATAATACAGTGCAGGGTATATAGTGCAGTCAGTGTAGTATATATAATACAGTGCAGGGTATATAGTACAGTCAGTGTAGTATATATAACACAGTGCAGGGTATATAGTGCAGTCAGTGTAGTATATATAATACAGTGCAGGGTATATAGTGCAGTCAGTGTAGTATATATAATACAGTGCAGGGTATATAGTACAGTCAGTGTAGTATATATAACACAGTGCAGGGTATATAGTGCAGTCAGTGTAGTATATATAACACAGTGCAGAGTATATAGTGCAGTCAGTGTAGTATATATAATACAGTGCGGAGTATATAGTGCAGTCAGTGTAGTATATATAACACAGTGCAGAGTATATAGTGCAGTCAGTGTAGTATATATAATACCATGCAGGGTATATAGTGCAGTCAGTGTAGTATATATAATACAGTGCAGAGTATATAGTGCAGTCAGTGTAGTATATATAATACCATGCAGAGTATATAGTGCAGTCAGTGTAGTATATATAATACCATGCAGAGTATATAGTGCAGTCAGTGTAGTATATATAATACAGTGCAGAGTATATAGTACAGTCAGTGTAGTATATATAACACAGTGCAGAGTATATAGTGCAGTCAGTGTAGTATATATAATACCATGCAGAGTATATAGTACAGTCAGTGTAGTATATATAATACAGTGCAGAGTATATAGTACAGTCAGTGTAGTATATATAACACAGTGCAGAGTATATAGTGCAGTCAGTGTAGTATATATAATACAGTGCAGAGTATATAGTGCAGTCAGTGTAGTATATATAATACCATGCAGAGTATATAGTACAGTCAGTGTAGTATATATAATACAGTGCAGAGTATATAGTACAGTCAGTGTAGTATATATAACACAGTGCAGAGTATATAGTACAGTCAGTGTAGTATATATAACACAGTGCAGAGTATATAGTGCAGTCAGTGTAGTATATATAATACAGTGCAGAGTATATAGTGCAGTCAGTGTAGTATATATAATACAGTGCAGAGTATATAGTGCAGTCAGTGTAGTATATATAATACAGTGCAGAGTATATAGTGCAGTCAGTGTAGTATATATAATACCATGCAGAGTATATAGTGCAGTCAGTGTAGTATATATAATACAGTGCAGAGTATATAGTACAGTCAGTGTAGTATATATAACACAGTGCAGAGTATATAGTGCAGTCAGTGTAGTATATATAATACCATGCAGAGTATATAGTACAGTCAGTGTAGTATATATAATACAGTGCAGAGTATATAGTGCAGTCAGTGTAGTATATATAATACAGTGCAGAGTATATAGTACAGTCAGTGTAGTATATATAACACAGTGCAGAGTATATAGTGCAGTCAGTGTAGTATATATAATACCATGCAGAGTATATAGTACAGTCAGTGTAGTATATATAATACAGTGCAGAGTATATAGTACAGTCAGTGTAGTATATATAACACAGTGCAGAGTATATAGTGCAGTCAGTGTAGTATATATAATACCATGCAGAGTATATAGTACAGTCAGTGTAGTATATATAATACAGTGCAGAGTATATAGTGCAGTCAGTGTAGTATATATAATACAGTGCAGAGTATATAGTGCAGTCAGTGTAGTATATATAATACAGTGCAGAGTATATAGTGCAGTCAGTGTAGTATATATAACACAGTGCAGAGTATATAGTGCAGTCAGTGTAGTATATATAATACCATGCAGAGTATATAGTGCAGTCAGTGTAGTATATATAATACAGTGCAGAGTATATGGTGCAGTCAGTGTAGTATATATAACACAGTGCAGGGTATATAGTGCAGTCAGTGTAGTATATATAATACAGTGCAGGGTATATAGTGCAGTCAGTGTAGTATATATAATACCATGCAGAGTATATAGTGCAGTCAGTGTAGTATATATAATACAGTGCAGAGTATATAGTGCAGTCAGTGTAGTATATATAATACAGTTCAGAGTATATAGTGCAGTCAGTGTAGTATATATAATACCATGCAGAGTATATAGTGCAGTCAGTGTAGTATATATAATACAGTGCAGAGTATATAGTGCAGTCAGTGTAGTATATATAATACAGTGCAGAGTATATAGTGCAGTCAGTGTAGTATATATAATACAGTGCAGAGTATATAGTGCAGTCAGTGTAGTATATATAATACAGTGCAGAGTATATAGTGCAGTCAGTGTAGTATATATAATACAGTGCAGGGTATATAGTGCAGTCAGTGTAGTATATATAATACAGTGCAGGGTATATAGTACAGTCAGTGTAGTATATATAATACAGTGCAGGGTATATAGTGCAGTCAGTGTAGTATATATAATACAGTGCAGGGTATATAGTACAGTCAGTGTAGTATATATAACACAGTGCAGAGTATATAGTGCAGTCAGTGTAGTATATATAATACAGTGCAGGGTATATAGTGCAGTCAGTGTAGTATATATAATACCATGCAGGGTATATAGTGCAGTCAGTGTAGTATATATAATACAGTACAGAGTATATAGTGCAGTCTGTATAGTATATATAATACAGTGCAGAGTATATAGTGCAGTCAGTGTAGTATATATAATACAGTGCAGAGTATATAGTGCAGTCAGTGTAGTATATATAACACAGTGCAGAGTATATAGTGCAGTCAGTGTAGTATATATAATACAGTGCAGGGTATATAGTGCAGTCAGTGTAGTATATATAATACAGTGCAGAGTATATAGTGCAGTCAGTGTAGTATATATAATACAGTGCAGAGTATATAGTGCAGTCAGTGTAGTATATATAATACAGTGCAGGGTATATAGTGCAGTCAGTGTAGTATATATAATACAGTGCAGAGTATATAGTACAGTCAGTGTAGTATATATAATACAGTGCAGAGTATATAGTGCAGTCAGTGTAGTATATATAATACAGTGCAGGGTATATAGTGCAGTCAGTGTAGTATATATAATACAGTGCAGAGTATATAGTGCAGTCAGTGTAGTATATATAATACCATGCAGGGTATATAGTGCAGTCAGTGTAGTATATATAATACAGTGCAGAGTATATAGTGCAGTCAGTGTAGTATATATAATACAGTGCAGAGTATATAGTGCAGTCAGTGTAGTATATATAATACAGTGCAGAGTATATAGTGCAGTCAGTGTAGTATATATAATACAGTGCAGAGTATATAGTGCAGTCAGTGTAGTATATATAATACAGTGCAGGGTATATAGTGCAGTCAGTGTAGTATATATAATACAGTGCAGGGTATATAGTACAGTCAGTGTAGTATATATAACACAGTGCAGAGTATATAGTGCAGTCAGTGTAGTATATATAATACAGTGCAGGGTATATAGTGCAGTCAGTGTAGTATATATAATACAGTGCAGAGTATATAGTGCAGTCAGTGTAGTATATATAATACAGTGCAGGGTATATAGTGCAGTCAGTGTAGTATATATAATACAGTGCAGGGTATATAGTACAGTCAGTGTAGTATATATAACACAGTGCAGAGTATATAGTGCAGTCAGTGTAGTATATATAATACAGTGCAGAGTATATAGTGCAGTCAGTGTAGTATATATAATACCATGCAGGGTATATAGTGCAGTCAGTGTAGTATATATAATACAGTGCAGGGTATATAGTACAGTCAGTGTAGTATATATAACACAGTGCAGAGTATATAGTGCAGTCAGTGTAGTATATATAATACAGTGCAGAGTATATAGTGCAGTCAGTGTAGTATATATAATACCATGCAGGGTATATAGTGCAGTCAGTGTAGTATATATAATACAGTGCAGGGTATATAGTACAGTCAGTGTAGTATATATAACACAGTGCAGAGTATATAGTACAGTCAGTGTAGTATATATAATACAGTGCAGAGTATATAGTGCAGTCAGTGTAGTATATATAATACCATGCAGAGTATATAGTGCAGTCAGTGTAGTATATATAATACCATGCAGGGTATATAGTGCAGTCAGTGTAGTATATATAATACAGTGCAGGGTATATAGTACAGTCAGTGTAGTATATATAACACAGTGCAGAGTATATAGTGCAGTCAGTGTAGTATATATAATACAGTGCAGAGTATATAGTGCAGTCAGTGTAGTATATATAATACCATGCAGGGTATATAGTGCAGTCAGTGTAGTATATATAATACAGTGCAGAGTATATAGTGCAGTCAGTGTAGTATATATAATACAGTGCAGAGTATATAGTGCAGTCAGTGTAGTATATATAATACAGTGCAGAGTATATAGTGCAGTCAGTATAGTATATATAATACAGTGCAGAGTATATAGTGCAGTCAGTGTAGTATATATAATACAGTGCAGGGTATATAGTGCAGTCAGTGTAGTATATATAATACCATGCAGGGTATATAGTGCAGTCAGTGTAGTATATATAATACCATGCAGAGTATATAGTGCAGTCAGTGTAGTATATATAATACAGTGCAGGGTATATAGTGCAGTCAGTGTAGTATATATAATACCATGCAGAGTATATAGTGCAGTCAGTGTAGTATATATAATACAGTGCAGAGTATATAGTGCAGTCAGTGTAGTATATATAATACAGTTCAGAGTATATAGTGCAGTCAGTGTAGTATATATAACACAGTGCAGAGTATATAGTGCAGTCAGTGTAGTATATATAACACAGTGCAGAGTATATAGTGCAGTCAGTGTAGTATATATAATACAGTGCAGGGTATATAGTGCAGTCAGTGTAGTATATATAATACAGTGCAGGGTATATAGTGCAGTCAGTGTAGTATATATAATACAGTGCAGAGTATATAGTGCAGTCAGTGTAGTATATATAATACCATGCAGAGTATATAGTGCAGTCAGTGTAGTATATATAACACAGTGCAGAGTATATAGTGCAGTCAGTGTAGTATATATAATACAGTGCAGGGTATATAGTGCAGTCAGTGTAGTATATATAATACCATGCAGGGTATATAGTGCAGTCAGTATAGTATATATAATACAGTGCAGGGTATATAGTGCAGTCAGTGTAGTATATATAATACAGTGCAGAGTATATAGTGCAGTCAGTGTAGTATATATAATACAGTGCAGGGTATATAGTGCAGTCAGTGTAGTATATATAATACAGTGCAGAGTATATAGTGCAGTCAGTGTAGTATATATAATACAGTTCAGGGTATATAGTGCAGTGCAGAGTATATAACACAGTGTATTAAAGTGGTTAAGGGGAACCCTATGACAAAATTAAGAAAAAACAGCGTGGGGTCCCCCCCCAAAAAAAAAATCCATACCAGGTTATTTGGGTCTGGCATATATTTTAACGGGAACTCCATGTCGAAATGAAAAAAAAAAATTGGCGTGCCCCCCCCAAATCCATACCAGACCCTTATCCGAGCAAGCAGCCTGAAGGTCAGGATTGGGGGGGTCAAGCAGCCCCCCCTCCTGAACCCTACTAGGCCACTTGCCCTTAACATGGGGAGGGTGCCCCTCAAAGCACCTTGTCCACATGTTGATGGGGACAAGGGCCTCATCCCCACAACCCTTGCCCCCGGTGGTTGTGGGGGGTCTGTGGGTGGAGGGCTTATCGAAATCTGGAAGCCCCCTTTAAAAAGGGGACCCCCATATCCCGGCCCCCCCTATGTGAATGGGAATCGGGTATATTGTACCCCTACCCATTCACCAAAAAAAGTATCAAAAAGTAAAAACCACAACAGACAGTTTTTGACAATTCCTTTATTTAAAAAAAAAAAAAAAAGAAGTGTCCCGCAATGTCCATCCATCTTCAATCACGCCGCCCGACGGACCTGAAAAAAAAAAAAGCTCCGCCTCAATGAGAGGCCTCACCGCGACTGCTGTCTCTTGGCTGTGACAGCTGTTATATAGGCAAGGGCGGGGCCATCCAGTGGGGGAACCGAGTGACTCCGCCCCCTTCTGACATCATTTTATGTCAGAGGGGGGCGGGGTCATCCAGTTACCCCGCCCTTGCCTAAATAACAGCTGTCAAAGCGAAAAGACAGCAGTCGCCGGCAGGCTCCGCCTCTCATGGAGGCAGAGTTTTTTTTCTGTTTTTCGGGTCCGTCGGGGCAGCGTGATTGAAGATGGATGGACATCGAGGGACACTTTTTTTACTTTTACCCCATGCCCATTAACATGGGGGGGGTCTGAGGGCCCCCTTGCAGATTCCGATAAGCCCCCCCCCTGCACGTAGACCCCAACAACCACCGGCCAAGGTTGTTGAGAAGAGGCCCTTGTCCCCATCAACATGGCGACAACGTGCTTTGGGGGGCACCCCAAAGCCCCCTTCCCCTGTTGAGGGCAAGCGGCTTGGTATGGTTCAGGAGGGGGGCGGGCGCTTGTTTGCTCATCCCCCCTTTCCTGGCCTCCAGGCTGCTTGCTCGGATAAGGGTCTGGTATAGATTTTGGGGGGACATCCACGCCAATTTTTTTAATTGATTGATAGGGGATCAAATACTTATTTCACTCGCTGTAATTATAGAAAGAAAAGATTCTCATGTAATAATACCCGGGAGCTGCTTATAACAAGGTGCAAACACCCTCCAGAGGTGCAAACCCCCGAAGTCATGTATTGGATGAACCAAGCAACCAATTTATATACAGAGATGATAAATCCCAATACAGCATAAAAAAATAATGAAAAAAACAAAATATATAAAAACCGTAGACGCCATACAGAGGTATGACCCCCCCCCCCCCCCCATAGAGTGATGAATATTACAGGAAAATAAATCTGACATTATTATAAATGCACTCCTCCCCCCTCTAGGCGAGGAGGTAAATGACAGTACATAGAAGCTGAATCCGTGCCAAATCACTCAAATTATGTACAATGAGTTCTCCATCCCTGAGGAAGTCACATGATACATGACGAAACGTGTCTGAGTGAAAGCTGAATCCGTCCCAAACCACTCACATTGTGTACAATGAGCTCTCCATCCCTGAGGAAGTCAGATGATAAATGACGAAACATGCCGGAGTGAAAGCTGAATCCGTCCCAAACCACTCACATTGTGTACAATGAGTTCTCCATCCCTGAGGAATTCACATAATACACAACGAAACGTGTCTGAGTGAAAGCTGAATCTGTCCCAAACCACTCATATTGTGTACAATGAGGTCTCCATCCCTGAGGAAGTCACATGATACATGACGAAACATGCCAGAGTGGAAGCTGAATCTGTCCCAAACCACTCACATTGTGTACAATGAGTACTCCATCCCTGAGGAAGTCACGTGATACATGACGAAACACATGGCGCTGGGAGATGTAATTTCCTGTCTAAACTGGAAGTCAGCCATCTTGGTACACCTTTGTTGCCTTATTTAGTGTATGATTCTTCTACACAATGTGATTTTTTATTGCATTTTCTGTGAATTTAATCAATTTTACTCCACGATTGTGTCTTTGAACCGACTTACCTTCGGGGTCGTGCCTGCATATTGGATACTCCCCCCACCCCTCCCCCCGAGGTCATTGGACAGACCACCGTGGATGTTAAATCTATAAAGCAATATGTGACCCATATACAGGTCTGTGTATGAGGATGGGGGGAGGGGGTGTATGCCTTAACCCTTCCTATCCCTTTACCCTCCACCATTCATCACATGACCCATGTATGAGAATTATCCTTCCATTTTACAAATATTGCCCTTTTAAAAATGATTCTCTTTATTTGATAAATACTCGTCTTCCGGTAATCAATAATATTTTACAGGAAAAAAAATCAACCAATCAGCACATTCACAGCATTTTACACAACCAATCCCCTTCATGAAGCCCTTTGCTGCCCGCGCTCCACATCTGGTCCCCAATCCACAAACCAGACTCATTCAGTGGCCAGAGAGCGACACCTGGTGGCCAAACATCAGAAGTGACACAAAATCCTTTCCATGGTGAACTCGCACCTCTCTGCTGCCGGATTCAATCACAAGAGAAGAAACCGATCGATCGCATTTCACAAGATACATTTACTATTTATTAACGGCAAAAAGATTTTCAAAGTATTCTTTTTATTTATTTTTGTACTTTGAACTCCAATTTTCACCCTGAATTTCCACTGATAAGGAGTTGAGCCGATATCCTGGGGGTGGTGAATGTTGGTTGATGCATTGGAGCTCATCTGCTTTTTATACTAAGGAAAGCCCATCATAGCGGGTGAAAAATATCTGCCGGTACCCACTGACTATGCCGGTACACCCCCCCCCCCCCGCCGTGTATCCGAGACCTCTGGTATGTTGTGGTATCTGCCACCAAGCCGTCACACTCACTACCAGGTCCTTTAACTTGGGAGATGTGGCCTTCATGGGTTGGAATTGTGTTTTCTTTTTCGTACATCACGGGACACAGAGCGACTTAGTCATTACTAATGGGTTATATAGATTACCTTCAGGTGTTGGCACTGGCCAATTCCAAACCGGAAGTACCCTCCCCTATATAAGCCCCTCCCACCCGGGAGCACCTCAGTTTTTTGCCAGTGTCTAAGGTGTTGGCCAAAGAGTAACATGTGTTTTCACTGGGCTTGCGTACAGGTTCTTTTGGGTCTCAGTAAGCTGTTCCGGATCCGACCAAAAAAGCTTCATAGCTAAACGGTCGGTACCCGGGCCTTGCAGCAGAAGAGCAAGGTTTTGCCTGTAATGCTTCTCTTAGGAGGGCTGGACCCTGGGATCCAGAGCTCTGGTCATACCCACGACCAAGATGTTGTCTGTGCAGGGTGCTATACAGGTCCAGGGGAGTGGAATCCTTGGGAACCCGGTCCCTGAAGGTTTAATTACAATGCCTGCCGTGATAGGTGAAGTTTGGACTTCTGTGGACCAAACAAAGTCCTGCGGCGGGGATCAGGTAAGTGGGGGCCCCCAGGAACTTGGTTCTATTGGGGGACCCCCAAGCCTAATTTGTCTTTCTGTCTGTTACCTAACGGTATTCCCGCTAAATATCTGTGTTTGCCTGTAACTACTGAAAATGTAAAATTTTAATAGTAGTCAAGAAAAAAAGAAAAAAAAAAAAGGGGACCGCGGTACCTGTGTTAAACCACTAGAGGCCGCTGTAGTCCATTTTTCTTGTCATGTGGATCTTTGGTTTTCTCAAGTCAAAAGATCCAGGCAGCTGGTAAGTTTCTCTGTGGGAATCCACTTCCTCTGCCCTGTTGCTGCGCTCATCCACCGCACAGGCCCTCCGGCAAAAAGGGCCCTGGCTCCTAGTCCCCTGTTTGATTTCGAAAAGGGCGCCAATGGCGCACGGGCGCGCGCGCGGGCGCGTGCACGCGCCTCCTATGAAAAAAAGGGGCGGGGCGGGTGGATGACGCTCGATGCGCGCCGCAGCGCTTCTGCGCATGTGCGGGCGTCCCAGCATGGTTAAAAGACACAGTACAAGTGTCAGCTGCATGCAAACAGAGCTAGCAACAAACAGTGGCACACAGAGGCGGTTGATGCAGGCATCCCCATAGAAAGGCACTTTAGTGGACACCAGCTGGTATATAGCAGCAACTGTGTTAGACTATTACCAGCAAAAATTGGTGTATGACGACGGGAATACCTCAGCTTTGTGCTTAAAGGATATGTCGTCCAGACGCTCCGGAAATAAGTCTTCCAGGAAGCCAAAGGGGTCTCCATCGGGCTCTGAGGATATTGGGCATGCTTGTACTGCACCAATCTCCCCTGAGAATTCAGAGGTCAGTAGCCGTAGAAACCCCGCAGGAGTGCCTGGTGCTGCGGCTGTCCCCAGTCCACCTGCTCCTGTATATATAACAGAGGAGGTTTTATCCTTAACTCTGGGAGGATTGGAAGAGAGATTAACAGCATTGATCGCTGCTTCCCTGTCACAGGGAAAGCGCGTCCGATCTCCGTCTCCTCCTTCAGAGTGCCTGTTAGTGGAGGAACAGTCCCACACAGAGATCGACCTACCTGAAGGGGATCAGGATGAGGTTGATAAAGTTATAGAGGAATCAACAGTGGAAGAACCTTTCTCAGCATCTCAGGCTGAAAGATTATGGGTTCAGTCTCTGACTAATATGGTCCGATCAGCATTTAAAATGCCTCTGGCGGAATCACCATCCACTACGGTTTCCTCGCTGGGGTCGCTGAAAGCTCCCCAGGCTGTCTGTTCCTTCCCAATCCACCCTTTATTAGAAGGGCTTATTTACCAGGATTGGGAGCATCCTGATAAAATATTTACTCCCCCCAAGAGATTTCCGGTGATCTATCCCATGGAGGATAAGTTCATAAAAAAATGGAGGGTCCCTACAGTGGACGCAGCCATCTCTTCTGTTAACAAATCACTGACATGTCCAGTAGATAATGTTCCAATGTTCAAAGACCCAATAGATAAAAAATTGAAGTCTTTACTAAAATCTGCTTTTTCTACAGCAAGCATGGTGACACAACCTGCGGTAGCAGCGATTGGAGTCTGCCAAGCAGTGAAAGATCAGTTGAAACAAGTCTTAAGGGACTTACCAGATCAGCAGGCTCTTGCCCTAGCTGACCTGCCTAGAGCCTTGTGTTTTGCGGTGGACGCCATAAAGGATACAATCCAACAGGCCTCCCGCTTTACGCTGTCTATAGTACATATGCGCAGGCTTCTGTGGCTCAAAAACTGGTCTGCTGAAGCTCCCTGTAAGAAATTGCTGATTAGCTTCCCATTTCATGGAGAACGCTTATTTGGAGAAGATCTGGACAAATATATCCAGAAAATTTCTGCCGGTAAAAGTTCACTCTTGCCGGTTAAGAACAAGAGTAGAAGTCCTTCTTTTAAGAGGCCTACTTCTCCAGTCCCGGGCACATCGGCTGTGAAGCAGTTCCGACGGCCTCCGCGGTCAAATTCAGGGGGCAGAAATCAGGGACAATCACAGGGTAACAAGAAGCCCTGGATCAAGAGAGGTACAAAACCTCCCCCCAAGGCATGAAGCGTTGCCCCCACTCAATCGGGTGGGGGGAAGGCTTCAGTTGTTCACAGAGACCTGGCGGGACACCATCAGAGATGGGTGATCTCCGCAGTAAGTCTGGGATACAAGCTGGAGTTAAAAGGCACTCCTCCTGCCCAATTTATGAGGTCAAACGTGCCAAGAGATCCCCAAAAGAGAGGATCCCTCCTTCTGGCACTGGAACAACTATTGCTCCAAGGTGTAATCATGAAGGTTCCCCTGGAAGAAAGCGGATTCGGGTTTTACTCGAACCTTTTCACGGTCCCCAAACCAAATGGGGACGTGAGGCCCATATTAAATCTAAAAGGGCTAAACAAGTTCCTAAATATCAGGACTTTTCGGATGGAGTCGATTCGATCGGTGGCCACCGCCCTACAAGGGCAGGAATGGTTAGCCTCGATCGACATAAGGGATGCTTATCTGCATATTCCCATCTTTCCGGCCCACCAGAAATTTCTACGCTTTGCAGTAGAAGGGCGCCATTTTCAGTTCAGAGCCTTACCTTTCGGTCTGGCCACAGCACCACGAGTGTTCACAAAAATTCTGGCCCCATTATTGGCCAATCTAAGAACACAGGGTGTAACAATAATGGCATATCTAGACGACCTGCTACTAATAGACCACTCAGTGGAAAAGCTGGAAGTAGCTATTCACAAGACAATCAAGTATCTGGAATATCACGGTTGGATTATCAACCGGGACAAGTCAGCTCTAAGACCAGTCAAAAGTCTGGAATACTTGGGGGCTAAGGCTGGATTCAAATCAGAGAAAGATTTTCTTACCTCCAGAGAAGGTGTCGTCTTTAAAAGATTTGACCCACTTAGTGGGTACAAAAAGAAAACCATCCATACGCCTGTGCATGAGGCTGCTGGGAAAAATGGTGGCTTCATTCGAAGTGGTACCCTACGGTCAATTCCATTCAAGGAACTTGCAGAGGGCCATACTGTCAGCCTGGAACAAAAAAGTTCAGGCTTTAGACTTACCAATGTCCCTGTCCCCTTCCGTTCGCAAGAGCCTCCATTGGTGGTTGGTGCCCCAGAATCTGGAAAAAGGGAAACCCTTCAGTCCGGTTTCTTGGAAGGTAGTCACTACAGATGCCAGCCTCATAGGCTGGGGGGCAGTACTGGAGCAATGGTCTCTCCAGGGCAAGTGGTCAGAAGCAGAAAAGGCCCTGCCCATCAATCTCTTAGAGATACGAGTAGCCCGGTATGCCCTAGTAGCATGGACATCCAAACTCCAAGGGTCCCCTGTCAGAATTCAATCAGACAATGCCACAGCAGTGGCATATATAAATCACCAGGGTGGCACCAGGAGTCGTGCAGCCCAGAGGGAAGCAAATTGCATCCTGGAGTGGGCAGAAAAATATGTCCCAGCCATATCCGCGGTTTTCATCCCAGGAGTGGAAAATTGGAGAGCGGACTTTTTAAGTCGCCAACAATTATGCCCGGGGGAATGGTCTCTTCACCCCGAGGTTTTCCAGGCAATATGCCAGCGGTGGGGAACACCGGATGTAGATCTGCTAGCATCCAGATTCAACGCAAAGGTGGACAGATTTGTGTCTCGCACAAGGGATCCTCTAGCTTGCGGCTCGGATGCCCTAGTGTTCCCTTGGAATCAGTTCAAGCTGATATATGCATTCCCACCGCCACAATTGTTACCGCGATTACTCCGCAGAATCAGGGTAGAAAAGAAACCAGTGATTCTGGTGGCTCCAGCGTGGCCCCGAAGGGCATGGTACGCGGAGATTGTAAAAATGTCAGTGAGGAGTCCTTGGACCCTCCCACATCGTCCGGACCTGCTGTCGCAGGGACCGATATACCACCCTTCCTTACCAGCCCTAGGTTTGACGGCCTGGCTATTGAAGCCCACATTCTGAAAAAGAGAGGGCTCTCTAATTCTGTGGTATCTACCATGATCAATGCCAGGAAGCCGGTATCCAGGCAGATCTATTATAGGATCTGGAAAGCGTACATTAAGTGGTGTGAGGCCAAGAAATGGCATCCACGTAAGTACGTGATAGGGAGGATTTTGGACTTCCTACAGTGGGCTGTAGATAGGAAGCTGGCCTTGAGTACTATCAAGGGTCAGATTTCGGCCTTGTCAATATTTTTTCAAAGGCCCTTGGCTTCGCATTCACTAGTCAAAGCTTTCATACAAGGAGTGATGCGTATTAGCCCTCCGGTTAGTATTCCCATATGTCCTTGGGACTTAAACCTGGTTCTGTCGGTTCTACAGAAACAACCGTTTGAACCATTGCAACACATTTCCTTGGTTCTTCTCACCAGGAAATTGATTTTCTTAGTAGCCGTTCGTTCGGCTAAAAGAGTATCAGAATTAGCCGCCTTGTCCTGTAAGGAGCCATATCTGGTTGTCCATAAGGACAGAGTAGTATTACGTCCTCATCCAGCCTTTCTTCCTAAGGTGGTATCGAGGTTTCATTTGAACCAAGATGTGGTTCTTCCTTCTTTTTTCCCCAAACCTAGCTCGGTAGAGGAAAAGTTATTGCATTCTTTGGATGTAGTAAGAGCAGTTAAAGCTTATCTAAAAGCCACTGCCCAGATTCGAAGAACGGATACTTTGTTTATTCTGCCGGAAGGCCCTAAAAAGGGTCAGGCAGCATCAAAATCTACTTTAGCCAAGTGGATTCGACAGGTCATAATACAAGCCTATGGCTTGAGAAAGAGACCGCCTCCGTTCAAAGTTAGGGCGCACTCCACAAGAGCAGTTAAAACTTCATGGGCAGTGCATCACCAGGCCTCCCTGGCTCAAGTATGTAAGGCCGCAACATGGTCTTCGGTACACACGTTTACTAGGTTCTACCAGGTAGACGTTAGAAGTCAGGAGGATGTCGCCTTTGGGCGCAGTGTGTTGCAGGCCGCAAAAGATCCTCATGCCTGATGGCGCCCAGCTTATGTATCCCTCCCCTCATTTGGCATTGCTTTGGGACGTCCCATTAGTAATGACTAAGTCGCTCTGTGTCCCGTGATGTACGAAAAAGAAAAAGGGATTTTTATAACAGCTTACCTGTAAAATCCTTTTCTTGGAGTACATCACGGGACACAGAGCTCCCACCCCTCTTTTTGGGACACTTATTGCTTGGCTACAAAACTGAGGTGCTCCCGGGTGGGAGGGGCTTATATAGGGGAGGGTACTTCCGGTTTGGAATTGGCCAGTGCCAACACCTGAAGGTAATCTATATAACCCATTAGTAATGACTAAGTCGCTCTGTGTCCCGTGATGTACTCCAAGAAAAGGATTTTACAGGTAAGCTGTTATAAAAATCCCTTTTTCAGCAAATCCCACAGATATTCCATTGGATGGAGATCTGGAGAATTTGGAGGCCAAGTCAACACCACAAACTCATTGTTATGTTCCTCAAACCATTCTTGAATTCAGACCAGGCCACCTTCTTCCATTGCTCAATGGTCCAGTTCTGAGGCTCACGTGCCCATCGTAGGTGCTTTTGGCTGTGGACACGGGTCACAGCATGGACCTCCTGACTGATCTGCAGCTGCCCAGCCCCCCATACACAACTAACTGCGATGCTCAGTGTGTTCTGACACCTTTCTATCCCAACCGGTATTACCTTCACCAGCCAATCAAAGCTCCGGAAGTCTATTCGACTGGACGACACGAGCCAGACTTCCCATCTCCGTCAATGAGCCTTCCCCCCACCTCCATCAATGAGCCTTCCCTCCCCCCCACCTCCATCAACGAGCCTTCCCTCCCCCACCTCCATCAATGAGCCTTCCTCCCCCACCAACGAGCCTTCCCTCCCCCACCTCCATCAATGAGCCTTCCTCCCCACCTCCATCATTGAGCCGTCCCTCCCCCCACCTCCATCAATGAGCCTTCCCTCCCCCCACCTCCATCAACGAGCCTTCCCTCCCCCACCTCCATCAACGAGCCTTCCCTCCCCCCACCTCCATCAACGAGCCTTCCCTCCCCCCACCTCCATCAACGAGCCTTCCCTCCCCCCACCTCCATCAACGAGCCTTCCTCCCCCCACCTCCATCAACGAGCCTTCCCTCCCTCCATCAATGATCCTCCCCTCCCCACCAATGAGCCTTCCCTCCCCCACCTCCATCAATGAGCCTTTCCTCCCCACCTCCATTAATGAGCCTTCCTCCCCCCACCTCCATCAATGAGCCTTCCCTCCCCACCTCTATCAATGAGCCTTCCCTCCCCACCTCCATCAATGAGCCTTCCTCCCCCCACCTCCATCAATGAGCCTTCCTCCCCCACCTCCATCAATGAGCCTTCCCTCCCCACCTCCATCAACGAGCCTTCCTCCCTCACCTCCATCAACGAGCCTTCCCTCCCCACCTCCATCAACGAGCCTTCCCTCCCCACCTCCATCAACGAGCCTTCCCTCCCCACCTCCATCAATGAGCCTTTCCTCCCCACCTCCATCAATAAGTCTTTCCCTCCCCCCACCTCCATCAATGAGCCTTTCCTCCCCACCTCCATTAATGAGCCTTCCTCCCCCCACCTCCATTAATGAGCCTTCCTCCCCCCACCTCCATCAATGAGCCTTCCCTCCCCACCTCCATCAATGAGCCTTCCTCCCCCCACCTCCATCAATGAGCCTTCCTCCCTCACCTCCATCAACGAGCCTTCCCTCCCCACCTCCATCAACGAGCCTTCCCTCCCCACCTCCATCAATGAGCCTTTCCTCCCCACCTCCATCAATGAGTCTTTCCCTCCCCCCACCTCCATCAATGAGCCTTCCCTCCCCACCTCCATCAACGAGCCTTCCCTCTCCCACCCCCATCAATGAGCCTTCCCTCCCCACCTCCATCAACGAGCCTTCCCTCTCCCACCCCCATCAATGAGCCTTCCCTCCCCCTCACCTCCATCAATGAGCCTTCCCTCCCCCTCACCTCCATCAATGAGCCTTCCCTCCCCCACCTCCATCAATGAGCCTTCCCTCCCCTCTTCCATCAATGAGCCTTCCCTTCCCTCCCCTCTTCCATCAATGAGCCTTTCCTCCCCACCCCCATCAATGAGCCTTCCCTCCTTACCTCCATCAATGAGCCTTTCCTCCCCACCTCCATCAATGAGTCTTTCCCTCCCCCCATCTCCATCAATGAGACTTTCCTCCCCACCTCCATCAATGAGCCTTCCTCCCCCCACCTCCATCAATGAGCCTTCCCTCCCCACCTCTATCAATGAGCCTTCCCTCCCCACCTCCATCAATGAGCCTTCCTCCCCCCACCTCCATCAATGAGCCTTCCTCCCCCACCTCCATCAATGAGCCTTCCCTCCCCACCTCCATCAATGAGCCTTCCTCCCCCACCTCCATCAATGAGCCTTCCCTCCCCACCTCCATCAACGAGCCTTCCCTCCCCACCTCCATCAATGAGCCTTCCCTCCCCACCTCCATCAACGAGCCTTCCCTCCCCACCTCCATCAATGAGCCTTCCTCCCCCCACCTCCATCAATGAGCCTTCCTCCCCCCACCTCCATCAATGAGCCTTCCCTCCCCACCTCCATCAATGAGCCTTCCTCCCCCCACCTCCATCAATGAGCCTTCCTCCCCCCACCTCCATCAATGAGCCTTCCTCCCCCCACCTCCATCAATGAGCCTTCCCTCCCCACCTCCATCAATGAGCCTTCCTCCCCCCACCTCCATCAATGAGCCTTCCTCCCCCACCTCCATCAATGAGCCTTCCTCCCCCACCTCCATCAATGAGCCTTCCTCCCCCCACCTCCATCAATGAGCCTTCCTCCCCCCACCTCCATCAATGAGCCTTCCTCCCCCCACCTCCATCAACGAGCCTCCCTCCCCCACCTCCATCAACGAGCCTTCCCTCCCCACCTCCATCAACGAGCCTTCCCTCCCCACCTCCATCAATGAGCCTTCCCTCCCCCACCTCCATCAATGAGCCTTCCCTCCCCTCTTCCATCAATGAGCCTTCCCTTCCCTCCCCTCTTCCATCAATGAGCCTTTCCTCCCCACCCCCATCAATGAGCCTTCCCTCCTTACCTCCATCAACGAGCCTTTCCTCCCCACCTCCATCAATGAGTCTTTCCCTCCCCCCATCTCCATCAATGAGCCTTTCCTCCCCACCTCCATCAATGAGCCTTCCTCCCCCCACCTCCATCAATGAGCCTTCCCTCCCCACCTCCATCAATGAGCCTTCCTCCCCCCACCTCCATCAATGAGCCTTCCTCCCCCACCTCCATCAATGAGCCTTCCCTCCCCACCTCTATCAATGAGCCTTCCCTCCCCACCTCCATCAATGAGCCTTCCTCCCCCACCTCCATCAATGAGCCTTCCCTCCCCACCTCCATCAACGAGCCTTCCCTCCCCACCTCCATCAACGAGCCTTCCCTCCCCACCCCCATCAATGAGCCTTCCTCCCCCCACCTCCATCAATGAGCCTTCCTCCCCCCACCTCCATCAATGAGCCTTCCCTCCCCACCTCCATCAATGAGCCTTCCTCCCCCACCTCCATCAATGAGCCTTCCCTCCCCACCTCCATCAACGAGCCTTCCCTCCCCACCTCCATCAACGAGCCTTCCTCCCCCCACCTCCATCAATGAGCCTTCCTCCCCCCACCTCCATCAATGAGCCTTCCTCCCCCCACCTCCATCAATGAGCCTTCCCTCCCCACCTCCATCAATGAGCCTTCCCTCCCCACCTCCATCAATGAGCCTTCCTCCCCCCACCTCCATCAATGAGCCTTCCTCCCCCCACCTCCATCAATGAGCCTTCCTCCCCCCACCTCCATCAATGAGCCTTCCTCCCCCCACCTCCATCAATGAGCCTTCCTCCCCCACCTCCATCAACGAGCCTTCCTCCCCCACCTCCACCAACGAGCCTTCCCTCCCCACCTCCATCAACGAGCCTTCCCTCCCCACCTTCATCAACGAGCCTTCCCTCCCCACCTCCATCAATGAGCCTTCCCTCCCCACCTCCATCAATGAGCCTTCCTCCCCCCACCTCCATCAATGAGCCTTTCCTCCCCACCTCCATCAACGAGCCTTCCTCCCCCCACCTCCATCAACGGGCCCTCCTCCCCCACCTCCATCAACGAGCCTTCCCTCCCTCACCTCCATCAACGAGCCTTCCCTCCCCACCTCCATCAACGAGCCTTCCCTCCCCACCTCCATCAACGAGCCTTCCCTCCCCCACCCCCATCAATGAGCCTTCCCTCCTCACCTCCATCAATGAGCCTTCCCTCCTCACCTCCATCAATGAGCCTTCCCTCCCCCTCACCTCCATCAATGAGCCTTCCCTCCCCTCTTCCATCAATGAGCCTTTCCTCCCCACCCCCATCAATGAGCCTTCCCTCCTTACCTCCATCAACGAGCCTTCCCTCCCCACCTCCATCAGCGAGCCTTCCCTCCCCAACCTCCATCAACGAGCCTTCCCTCCCCACCTCCATCAATGAGCCTTCCCTCCCCCCACCTCCATCAACGAGCCTTCCCTCCCCACCTCCATCAACGAGCCTTCCCTCCGCACCTCCATCAACGAGCCTTCCCTCCCCCACCTCCATCAACGAGCCTTCCCTCCCCACCTCCATCAACGAGCCTTCCCTCCGCACCTCCATCAACGAGCCTTCCCTCCCCCCACCTCCATCAACGAGCCTTCCTCCCCCCACCTCCATCAACGAGCCTTCCCTCCCTCCATCAATGATCCTCCCCTCCCCACCAATGAGCCTTCCCTCCCCCACCTCCATCAATGAGCCTTTCCTCCCCACCTCCATTAATGAGCCTTCCTCCCCCCACCTCCATCAATGAGCCTTCCCTCCCCACCTCTATCAATGAGCCTTCCCTCCCCACCTCCATCAATGAGCCTTCCTCCCCCCACCTCCATCAATGAGCCTTCCTCCCCCACCTCCATCAATGAGCCTTCCCTCCCCACCTCCATCAACGAGCCTTCCTCCCTCACCTCCATCAACGAGCCTTCCCTCCCCACCTCCATCAACGAGCCTTCCCTCCCCACCTCCATCAACGAGCCTTCCCTCCCCACCTCCATCAATGAGCCTTTCCTCCCCACCTCCATCAATAAGTCTTTCCCTCCCCCCACCTCCATCAATGAGCCTTTCCTCCCCACCTCCATTAATGAGCCTTCCTCCCCCCACCTCCATCAATGAGCCTTCCCTCCCCACCTCTATCAATGAGCCTTCCCTCCCCACCTCCATCAATGAGCCTTCCTCCCCCCACCTCCATCAATGAGCCTTCCCTCCCCACCTCCATCAACGAGCCTTCCTCCCTCACCTCCATCAACGAGCCTTCCCTCCCCACCTCCATCAACGAGCCTTCCCTCCCCACCTCCATCAATGAGCCTTTCCTCCCCACCTCCATCAATGAGTCTTTCCCTCCCCCCACCTCCATCAATGAGCCTTCCCTCCCCACCTCCATCAACGAGCCTTCCCTCTCCCACCCCCATCAATGAGCCTTCCCTCCCCCTCACCTCCATCAATGAGCCTTCCCTCCCCCTCACCTCCATCAATGAGCCTTCCCTCCCCCACCTCCATCAATGAGCCTTCCCTCCCCTCTTCCATCAATGAGCCTTCCCTTCCCTCCCCTCTTCCATCAATGAGCCTTTCCTCCCCACCCCCATCAATGAGCCTTCCCTCCTTACCTCCATCAATGAGCCTTTCCTCCCCACCTCCATCAATGAGTCTTTCCCTCCCCCCATCTCCATCAATGAGCCTTTCCTCCCCACCTCCATCAATGAGCCTTCCTCCCCCCACCTCCATCAATGAGCCTTCCCTCCCCACCTCCATCAATGAGCCTTCCTCCCCCCACCTCCATCAATGAGCCTTCCTCCCCCACCTCCATCAATGAGCCTTCCCTCCCCACCTCCATCAACGAGCCTTCCCTCCCCACCTCCATCAATGAGCCTTCCCTCCCCACCTCCATCAACGAGCCTTCCCTCCCCACCTCCATCAATGAGCCTTCCTCCCCCCACCTCCATCAATGAGCCTTCCTCCCCCCACCTCCATCAATGAGCCTTCCCTCCCCACCTCCATCAATGAGCCTTCCTCCCCCCACCTCCATCAATGAGCCTTCCTCCCCCCACCTCCATCAATGAGCCTTCCTCCCCCCACCTCCATCAATGAGCCTTCCCTCCCCACCTCCATCAATGAGCCTTCCTCCCCCCACCTCCATCAATGAGCCTTCCTCCCCCACCTCCATCAATGAGCCTTCCTCCCCCCACCTCCATCAATGAGCCTTCCTCCCCCCACCTCCATCAATGAGCCTTCCTCCCCCCACCTCCATCAACGAGCCTCCCTCCCCCACCTCCATCAACGAGCCTTCCCTCCCCACCTCCATCAACGAGCCTTCCCTCCCCACCTCCATCAATGAGCCTTCCCTCCCCCACCTCCATCAATGAGCCTTCCCTCCCCTCTTCCATCAATGAGCCTTCCCTTCCCTCCCCTCTTCCATCAATGAGCCTTTCCTCCCCACCCCCATCAATGAGCCTTCCCTCCTTACCTCCATCAATGAGCCTTTCCTCCCCACCTCCATCAATGAGTCTTTCCCTCCCCCCATCTCCATCAATGAGCCTTTCCTCCCCACCTCCATCAATGAGCCTTCCCTCCCCACCTCCATCAATGAGCCTTCCTCCCCCCACCTCCATCAATGAGCCTTCCTCCCCCACCTCCATCAATGAGCCTTCCCTCCCCACCTCTATCAATGAGCCTTCCCTCCCCACCTCCATCAATGAGCCTTCCTCCCCCACCTCCATCAATGAGCCTTCCCTCCCCACCTCCATCAATGAGCCTTCCCTCCCCACCTCCATCAACGAGCCTTCCCTCCCCACCTCCATCAACGAGCCTTCCCTCCCCACCCCCATCAATGAGCCTTCCTCCCCCCACCTCCATCAATGAGCCTTCCTCCCCCCACCTCCATCAATGAGCCTTCCCTCCCCACCTCCATCAATGAGCCTTCCTCCCCCACCTCCATCAATGAGCCTTCCCTCCCCACCTCCATCAATGAGCCTTCCCTCCCCACCTCCATCAACGAGCCTTCCCTCCCCACCTCCATCAATGAGCCTATCCCTCCCCACCTCCATCAATGAGCCTTCCTCCCCCACCTCCATCAATGAGCCTTCCTCCCCCCACCTCCATCAACGAGCCTTCCCTCCCTCACCTCCATCAACGAGCCTTCCCTCCCCACCTCCATCAGCGAGCCTTCCCTCCCCAACCTCCATCAACGAGCCTTCCCTCCCCACCTCCATCAATGAGCCTTCCCTCCCCCCACCTCCATCAACGAGCCTTCCCTCCCCACCTCCATCAACGAGCCTTCCCTCCGCACCTCCATCAACGAGCCTTCCCTCCCCCACCTCCATCAACGAGCCTTCCCTCCCCACCTCCATCAACGAGCCTTCCCTCCGCACCTCCATCAACGAGCCTTCCCTCCCCCACCTCCATCAACGAGCCTTCCTCCCCCCACCTCCATCAATGAGCCTTCCTCCCCCCACCTCCATCAACGAGCCTTCCTCCCCCCACCTCCATCAATGAGCCTTCCTCCCCCCACCTCCATCAATGAGCCTTCCCTCCCCACCTCCATCAATGAGCCTTTCCTCCCCACCTCCATCAATGAGTCTTTCCCTCCCCCCACCTCCATCAACGAGACTTCCCTCCCTCACCTCCATCAACGAGCCTTCCCTCCCTCACCTCCATCAACGAGCCTTCCCTCCCTCACCTCCATCAACGAGCCTTCCCTCCCCACCTCCATCAACGAGCCTTCCCTCCCCCACCTCCATCAACGAGCCTTCCCTCCCCCACCTCCATCAACGAGCCTTCCCTCCCCCACCTCCATCAACGAGCCTTCCCTCCCCACCTCCATCAATGAGCCTTCCCTCCCTCACCTCCATCAATGAGCCTTCCCTCCCCCACCCCCATCAATGAGCATTCCCTCCTTACCTCCATCAATGAGCCTTCCCTCCCCCTCACCTCCATCAATGAGCCTTCCCTCCCCCCACCTCCATCAATGAGCCTTCCCTCCCCACCTTCATCAATGAGCCTTCCCACCTCCATCAATGAGCCTTCCCTCCCCTCCTCCATCAATGAGCCTTTCCTCCCCACCCCCATCAATGAGCCTTCCCTCCTTACCTCCATCAATGAGCCTTCCCTCCCCACCTCCATCAATGAGCCTTCCCTCCCCACCTCCATCAATGAGCCTATCCCTCCCCACCTCCATCAATGAGCCTTCCCCTCCCCACCTCCATCAATGAGCCTTCCCTCCCCACCCCCATCAATGAGCCTTCCCTCCTCACCTTCATCAATGAGCCTTCCCTCCCCTCCTCCATCAATGAGCCTTTCCTCCCACCCCCATCAATGAGCCTTCCCTCTCACCTCCATCAATGAGCCTTCCCTCCCACCTCCATCAATGAGCCTTCCCTCCCCCCACCTTCATCAATGAGCCTTCCCTCCCCACTCCCATCAACGAGCCTTCCCTCCTTACCTTCATCAATGAGCCTTCCCTCCCCCCACCTCCATCAATGAGCCTCCCCCACCTCCATCAATGAGCCTTCCCTCCCCACCTCCATCAATGAGCCTTCCCTCCCCACCTCCATCAATGAGCCTTCCCTCCCCCACCTCCATCAATGAGCCTTCCCTCCCCTCCTCCATCAATGAGCCTTCCCTCCCCACCTCCATCAATGAGCCTTCCCTTCCCACCTCCATCAATGAGCCTTCCCTTCCCACCTCCATCAACGAGCCTTCCCTCCCCACCTCCATCAATGAGCCTTCCCTCACCACCTCCATCAATGAGCCTTCCCTCCCCACCTCCATCAATGAGCCTTCCCTCCCCACCCGCATCAATGAGTCTTTCCCTCCCCTCCTTCATCAATGAAATAACTCAGACACTCTTTCCCCCCCCACCTTTGGAAACAGGGCGGGTTAAACTGTCCAATGACAATAGACACACAGGTCAGGTGGGAACAGTTATCAGCAGGAGGGCTGCTGGAGGAATCCCCCCTTCCTCTTAGCAAGACACTTACACATCCCATAATAGACACTAGAATACAGTCCCACCCAAACTATCCCAGCATAGAGTCCACAACAGCATGAGACAACACACAATATATACAATATTCCAGTGTGGCTGTACAGCGAGTCCGACTAGCACAGATCAGAGTGGGGTTCTCAGTCACCCTGGGCCCCTATTAGAGACACAGGGTGATTTACACATAAGAGGGTCGGGGAAGCTGGACACGGAGCCTCCAGAACTCTCCAAGGTGAGCAGAGTTCCACAAGCCCCCCACCCAAAGTGACTCCTGTCTAGTGATGAGCCGAAAACCCCCGGGTTCAGTTCGCACCAGAACCCGGGAACGGACCGAAAGTACGCACGAACTTTAGAACCCTATTAAATACAATGGATGCGAACGGTCGAAATCTAAAGTGCTAATTATAACGACTATTATGCATGTTATTGTCCTAAAAAGGGTTTGGGAACCCGGGTTCTGCACCAGGGGACATGTATCAATGCAAAAAGAAGTTTTAAAAACTGCCGTTTTTCTGGAGCAGTCATTTTAATGATGCATAAAGTGAAAAAAAAAAAAGTTAAATATTCCTTTAAATATTGTACCTGGGGGGTGTCTAAAGTATGCCTGTGAAGTGCCACATGTTTCCCGTGTTTAGAACTGTCCCTGCACAAAATTACATTTCTAAAGGAAAAAAAAGCCATTTAAAACTGCTTGCGGCTTTAATGTAATGTCTGGTCCCGGTAATATGGATGAAAATCTTTAAGAAAAATGGCATGGCTACCCCATCACCCCCCCCCCTCTACCCCAGCCCATTACCAGCCCCTTTGGGTCTTGTATGGATATTAAGGGGAACCCTGCACCCAAAATAAAAAAGGGCCCTATATACTCTGAACAAGACAGGGACTGTAGGTTTGTTCTTATGTAGAATCTGTTTGTAATTTTGAACAGCTACATTGTTTAAGTGTAGCTCCAGCCCAAATACCTATTTTTAAGCTTTTTGGAAAACATAGGGAAGGGTTATCACCCCTGTCACATTTGTTTTGCTGTCTGTGCAGTGTGCACCTGTTCAGAACAGTTCACCTCACTTTCCGTCCTAATGACAAATGTTTTTAGAAAATTTGGGGTTTTTATTGAAACAAGAATTGGTGATAAAGAATCAGTGGAGAGGAGACACTTTTTTTCCCATATTAACTCTTACAGGAGAGAATTTGCCTTCCTAGGGGTAGATTTCCTCTCACTTCCTGTTGTATCCTTCCGTTTGCAAGGAGGAGTCGTTTGTAAGTTGGATGTTTGAAAGTAGGGGCCTGCCGTATATACTCAGCTGAAATTTGCCCCTTACATGTTGGTGCTGCCACAACACTGTGAGCCCTCACAGTTACTCTTGGTGGGTGCATGAATGGGTCCTGCTGTGAATTATTAGATCAAGAATTGTAATTGCATGCCCCTGTTAAACAGGGGCTGAAAAATTGGGCCTTTGGTGGTGGTGGTGGTGTTGACACAACACTGTAAGGCCTCACAGTTAGTCTTGGTGGGCGCAGGAATGGGCCCTGCTGTGAATTATTAGATCAAGAATTGTAATTGCATGCCCCTGTTGAACAGGGGCTGAAAAATTGGGCCTTTGGTGGTGGTGGTGGTGGTGTTGACACAACACTGTAAGGCCTCCCAGTTAGTCTTGGTGGGCGCAGGAATGGGCCCTGCTGTGAATTATTAGATCAAGAATTGTAATTACATGCCCCTGTTAAACAGGGGCATAAAAATTGGGCCTTAGGCACTGGTGCCACAACACTGCAACCCCTCACAGATACTGTACTTGGAGCACAGCAATGAGCCCTGTTGCAAAGTATTGCATCAAAAATTGTAATTACACGCCCCTGTTAAACAGGGGCTGAAAAATTGGGCCTTAGCCACTGGTGCCACGACACTGCAACCACTCCCAGATACTCTAGTTGGAGTGCAGGAATGAGCCCTGCTGCAAAGCATTGCATAAAAAAATTGTAATAACACACCCCTGTTAAACAGGGGCTGAAAAATTGGGCCTTAGCCACTGGTGGCGGCACCCAGAAACAAAAATGTTCTTCCAAGCTATCATCGTCAATCGGATCATTGAGGAGGAGGAGGATAGTCAGTCAACATAACAGGACAGTCTCTCAGCATCAGCATCAGTCTTGAAGGGATGTGACATTTGAAAAATTAGTCTGTTATATCAGCTTCAGGTGTTTGGTAGCTGGTGGTGATCCAAGACTGGTTCATCTTTATGTCGATCAACAGAGTCGGTGGACAGGCGCACCCTGTGATCCGTGACAAATCCTCCAGCAGCACTGAATGTGCGTTCTGAAAGAACGCTGGATGCAAGACAGGCCAGTAGCTCAATTGCATACTGTGCAAGCTCTGGCCAGTGATCCATCCTCAAGACCCAGTAAGCCAGAGGATTTTCGGTGGGGAAGGTGTCCAAGTCTGACCTTGCCCCTAGGTATTCCTGCACCATGTATATCAGACGCTGGCGATGGTTGCTGGAACCGATCATACCTTGGGGCTGCGGACTAAAGAATTGTCTGAACGCTTCGGTCAGACGGCCACCTTCCCCACCACTCCTTCTTTGACTGACTGAAGTCTCAGCAACTCGTTGTCCAGGACCAGGAGTTTGTAACCTCCCAGTCTCTGGGAACGCATTGCACAGACCTTTCTGCAAGGCCTCCCGGAGTTGTCTCATCCTCTGCTCCCTCTGCGACGGTAAGATAAGGTCCGCAACCTTACCCTTGTACCGTGGATCAAGGAGAGTGGCCAGCCAGTAATGGTCCCTCTCCTTGATCCGAAGAATACGAGGATCCTTCCGCAGACTTTGCAGGATCAGGGAGGCCATGCAGCGTAGGTTAGCTGAGGCATTCGGTCCGGAGTCCTCTGGGTCACTAAGGACGACATGATCCGCAGCCACCTCCTCCCAGCCACGTACAAGTCCACTGGTTTCTTGGGACTGTAAATCATCCCTAAAAGACTGTTGCTGATGATGATGCTGAGTGCCAGGCTCCACCTCCCTGCTGACACAATCCTCCTCCTCCTCCTCTTCTTCCTGTGCGATGGGTGGGACAGAAGGAACACTGTCTGGGTAAAGGGGGCCTTGAGAGGCAAGGAAGTCCTCCTCTTCCTGCCTCTGTTCTGCCTCAAGTGCCCTGTCCATTATTCCACGCAGCGTATGTTCCAACAGGTGGACAAGAGGTACAGTGTCACTGATGCATGCACTGTCATTGCTCACCATCCTCGTGGCCTCGATATATATAAGGCGGTTCTTGGGCAGGTTCAACTCCTTTTGCAGCTCAGCCAGGCGAGCACTGGCATTATAAGATCTGCGGAAATGCACACAGACTTTCCTGGCCTGCCTCACGACATCCTGTAAGCCCGGGTACCTGCCCAAGAACCGCTGCACCACCAGGTTAAGGACGTTAGCCACACAGGGCACATGGGTCAGTTGTCCCTGTCGGAGAGCGGAGAGGAGGTTGGTGCCATTGTCGCAAACTACCATTCCTGGCTTAAGCTGGCGTGGCGTCAACCACCTCTCGGCCTGCCCCTGCAGAGCAGACAGAACCTCTGCCCCAGTGTGGCTCCTGTCCCCCAAACACACCAGCGCAAGCACGGCATGGCATCTTTTTGCCTGCGTACTTGCGTAGCCCCTTGAACGCCTACGGAGCACCGCTGGTTCCGAGGACAAAGCACAGGAAGAGGCCACGGAGGAAGAAGAAGAGGAGGGGGTGGAGGACAGAGGTGTGTCATAACCAGTAGTAGCATTTTGGAGGCGTGGCGGTGGAACAACCTCCAACACTACTGCACCTTGTCCTGCATCCTTCCCAGCTGCCAAAAGAGTGACCCAATAGGCCGTGAAAGAAAGGTAACGTCCCTGTCCATGCCTGCTGGACCATGAGTCAGCGGTAATATGCACCTTACCGCTGACCGCCCTGTCCAGCGAGGCCAAGACATTGCCTTCCACATGCCTGTAGAGAGCCGGAATCGCCTTCCGTGAGAAAAAGTGGCGTTTGGGAACCTGCCACTGAGGAACCGCACATTGCACAAACTCACGGAAGGGGGCCGAGTCTACCAACTGAAAAGGCAGCAGTTGAAGCGCTAGCAATTTAGCCAAGCTAGCATTCAACCGCTGGGCATGTGGATGGCTGGGAGTGAACTTCTTTCGACGGTCCAGCAGCTGGGGCAGGGAAATTTGCCTGCTAGAATCGGATGTCGGTGTACTGCTAGCAGAGTGCCCGCAAGTACTTGGCTGTGACACACCTAATTCTACACCTTCATTGCTCTCAGAGCAGGTTTCAGAGAGGACTGAAGTTATAGTGGGGTTGGAGATCCCAGCTGATGCGGTGCAAGGAGAGGTCCGCTTTGTTCTTTGGTGTGGGTCTTTAAGGTAGGCTTGCCAACGAGCTGCATGGCAGGTCAACATATGTCTGGTCAAGCATGTGGTGCCCAAGCGGGTGATGTTTTGGCCACGCGATATACGCTTGAGACATATGTTGCAAACAGCAGCTGTGCGATCTGATGCACTTGACTCAAAAAAGGCCCACACCAAAGAACTTTTTGAATAACGGGCAGAGGCAGCGCCCTGCACAGGCGGAGCTCTGCGGTGTGATTCCGTCGGTGTGCTGCCCTTACGCTGGCCCCCCGAGGGCATCCTGCCTCGTTGGAGATGTGCCTCCTCCTCATCCTCCTCCTCCTCCTCTCTCCTATTAGGCACCCACGTGGAGTCAGTGACCTCATCATCCCCTCCCTCCTCATCACTGGAGCCAATCTGGCAGTATGCTGCAGCTGCTGGAACATGACTGCCAGATTGGTGTCCTTCTTGAGCATCCCCTATCTCTGCTCTCACGCTACTGCCTTCCTCTAGCTGGGTATCATCATCAGACCCTTCGAAACACTGGGCATCCTCCTGGAGCATGTACCCAACACTGTGCTCAAACAGTTCGGGGGACTCCTCAGGAGGACATGGTTGGTCTAGGGAAGAAGTGACTGATGATGACATTGATACCAGGGAAGAGGACGCTTTGGCAGCTGCTTTGCCAGTACCCTGAGCCTGGGTGAGAGAGGATGAGGAGGATGAGGAGGGCTTGGTCATCCACTCTACCAAGTCTTCGGCATGATGCGGCTCAACACGTCCAGCTGCCGAAAAGAAGGACAAGCGTGTCCCATGGCCACGTGCTGATGGCGATGCACCGCGTCCACGACCAGCACTGTTGTCTCTAGACACAGAGCCTGCTTGCCCTCTTTTATTGGCTCCTGACTGTCTGCCTCTCCTGGTTTGCCTTCCGGATATTCTAATGGCCTGCAGGGAAATGGGAAAAGCAGCAATACAGGCTAAGTTAAGGTGTAATATGGTCAGGAGGCACACTCCGCCCGCTGTAAGTGCCGCAAAATCCTGTTTGTGTAACACACCAGGAAAAAGCAGCAATACAGGCTAAGTTAAGGTGTATAATGTGCAGGAGGCTTAGCAACAATGACACTGACACTCTCCCTGCCTATCCTTCTCTCTCCCTGCACACAAGGTTTAGCAAAGAATATGACACGGACACTCTCCCTGCCTATCCTTCTCTCTCCCTGCACACAAGGTTTAGCAAAGCATATGACACTGACACTCTCCCTGCCTATCCTTCTCTCTCCCTGCACACAAGGTTTAGCAAAGCATATGACACTGACACTCTCCCTGCCTATCCTTCTCTCTCCCTGCACACAAGGTTTAGCAAAGAATATGACACTGACACTCTCCCTGCCTATCCTTCTCTCTCCCTGCACACAAGGTTTATCAAAGTATATGACACTGACACTGTCCCTGCCTATCCTTCTCTCTCCCTGCACACAAGGTTTAGCAAAGTATATGACACTGACACTGTCCCCTGCCTATCCTTCTCTCTCCCTACACACAAGTTTTAGCAAAGAATAGATTTGACACTGTCCCTGCCTATGCTTGTCTTTCCCTGCTCCGCAACACACTACACGAGGCCGCCGCGCTGGCGGCCTTTTATAGTGTGGGGCGTGTACTAAACCCCCTCAGCTATAATTGGCCACAGGCATCCTGCCTGTGACCAATCATTGCTCTCCTCGCTGCCGGCGCTGTGATTGGCAAAGCATGCAGGGTCACAGTGCATGCTTGGCCAATCACAGCGCCGGGATTACACTGCGATGGCGCAGTGTATTGTGGGCCGTTCGCGTCACTCGAATTTGGCGCGAACGGCCCAAATCGTTCGTTGTTCGCCGAACGCGCGAACACCCGATGTTCAAGTCTAACCTATGTTCGACTTGAACACCGAGCTCATCCCTACTCCTGTCACAAGCTCAATCTAGACATAGCCTCAGGCCCATCTGACATTCCTTGCGTCTGGCTTTAGCCCCCCCTCCCCCCCCCAGTCAGTGTTCATCCCTCAGTTTCTATTCCAGGACCTAAAAATTCTAAGAAGACAAGGTAATCGGAGAAAGATGAGGAAGAATTGGGGAAGCGTGGGCTCTCCTATTACAGATTTGACTTTGCCCTGACCATTACATATGCTGCCATGATCAAGTCCTCAATTCAGCGGGAAGAGCCAGAGAAGACCCCCCCAGAAACCACCACAATATTATTCTCACCCGGAGAAGGAATCGGCTTGGTTTACCCCATTGGATGAGATTAGAAATATATATATTTTTTGCAAGGAATGGGAGAAGCCAGAGAAAAGACAGCACTATAAATGCGAAGCCAAGCTGTCCACTAGAATTTGATTGGACTTTCCTTGACTTCATTGAGCGACCTTCACCCATATCTTAGAGCAGGGGGGTCTCAAACTGGTGGCCCTCCAGCTGTTGCGAAAATACAAGTCCCATGAGGCATTTCAAGGCTGACAGAGGGCCGCCAGTTTGAGACCCCTGTCTTAGAAGGATTAATATTGATCTAAAGAAGGCGTTCCAGTATGTACTTATTAAACAAAAAAAAAAAGAAAAAGAAGGGTGGGTGATCCAAAGAGGCTGAACAGGTACATCCCGTTAGAACATTTGTGAGGTCAGGCACTGATGTTGGACGAGAAGGCCTGGCTCACAGTCTCCACTCTAATTCATCCCAAAGGTGTTCTATGGGGTTGAGGTCAGGACTCTGTGCAGACCAGTCAAGTTCCTCCACCCCAAACTCGCTCATCCATGTCTTTTCTGGACCTTGCTTTGTGTACTGGTGGGCAGTCATGTTGGAAAAGGAAGGGGCCGTCCCCAAACTCTTTCCACAAAGTCGGGAGCATGAAATTGTCCAAAATGTCCTGGTATGCCAACGCCCTAATTTTTCTTCACTGGAACCAAGGGGCCAAGCCCAACCCCTGAAAAATAACCCCCACACCATAATCCCCCCCTCCACCAAAAGATTTGGACCAGTGCACAAAGCAAGGTCCATAAAGACATGGATGAGCGAGTTTGGGGTGGAGGAACTTGACTGGCCTGCAGAGTCCTGACCTCAACCTCATAGAATACCTATGGGATGAATTAGAGTGGAGACTGTGAGAGAGGCCTTCTCGTCCAACATCAGTGCCTGACCTCACAAATGCTCTCCTGGAAGAATGGTCAAATATTCCTGTAACGGGAGGGCCCGCGGAACACAGAATCCCTTAGAAAGTATGAGATACCCTTGCTTCCGCTCTCCATGCACCTCTTATGTGTAGATCACCCTGTGTCTCTAATAGGGGCACAGGGTGAATGAGAACCCCACTATGATCTGTGCTAGTCAGATTCAATGCTGTGTACATTGTGTGTTGGCTGTTGTGTACTATTTGCTGTGATGGGGTGTGACTATTCTATTGTGGCTGGATGCATCAACTATTATGGGATGTGGAAGTGTCTTGCTTTGAGGAAAAAGTGAGGGGGGGGGGGGTTTCCTCCAACCCCCCCTGCTGATATGACTGTGTACTGAGAAGTTGGAACACACCTGACCTGTGTGGCCATTGTCATTGGACAGTTTAACCCGCCCTGTTTCCCAAGGGTGGGAGGGATGTGTTTTTGAAGAGAGATATCTATGAACATGTGCCTGAATAAACTGATTGACCCTCAAGACAGAGCTTTGTCTCGTTTGTGGGGGGAGAATTATTCTTATGGGTCTGGTTCGCCTGACTGGAGTGTCTGGTAGCTGCCTTGTGTTTGGGAATGGAATTTCCTAAACGGCTGTAAACCCCTCTCATCCTTGGGGGAGCCGTTACAATTCCCATAGACACCCTCCTAAACCTTGTGGACGACCTTCCCAGAAGAGGTGAAGCTGTTATAGCTGCAAAGGGCGGGCCAACTCAATATTGAACCCTCCGGAGTAAGACTGGGGTGCCATTACAGTTCATGTGGGTGTAAAGGCTGGTGTCCCAATACTTTTGGTAATATAGTGTATATCCTGTAGGTCCACTGTGTTTACCATTACTCTTGAAAATACGAAGCGTCAGATTCCTTTCGCAGATCAGCAGCTTATATTTCACGTCCACCATTTTGCTGCACAGACAAGGCAATTCTCAGCAGAACCACGAAACGTCTTCTACATTACAGAACATGTCCAGCTGAACGGGACCAACTACAAGGACCTGGACGAATGAGAACCCTCACAGACACGTCTACTCCAGGAGTTTAATTATTTTAATATACAAACTAAATATTTAAAATACCAAACAAAAAGATAAAACAATCGTCCTCGTGGGGAATTGGGCCCATGGAGGATTTCCAGTGCCAAGGGTGCAACTGGTAAGGTCTTGGATTACACCTTGGGGTGAAGCACTGACTGGCAAAGCTCCACTACCCATGAAATACTCGTGATGAGAAGTCCAGAGGAAGCCGGGCATATTACCAGAATGTCTTCACTTTCACATTTATAAAGATGATTGGAGCTACAGATAGGACAGCGGTGTTAAGGGACTGTTGTGGTGGTTGGATTAGTGGAGAAAAGGAACACAGTGGTGCTGGTGGGTAGCAGAAGAGCAGTGCAGCGTTGTGGTGGTTGGATAGAGGAGAGCTGGCAGGTAAATGATGGTGGGTCGAAAAAGAGCAATGCAGAGTTGTGGTGGTGTTTGGCAATAGTGCAGGGTCATAGTGGATTTGGTAGTAGGAGTGGTGCAAAGGACATAATGGTGGTGGGTAGAAGAGCACTACAGGGGTGTGATGGATAGTGAAGAGCTAGAACATGGCAGTGCTGGTGGATAGTAGAAGAACATTGCAGGGTCATGGTGGTTGTTGGTGGTAGTAGTGGGGTGGTGCAGGGTTGTGGTGGTTGTTGGTAGTAGGAGTACTGCAGAGTTGTGGTGGTAGGAGTAGTGTAGGGACATGATTGGTTGGTGATTGCTGGTAAGTTGGGGTGGTTGTTTATGGTAGTGGTAATACAGGGACATGGTGATTGGTGGTAGTAGGAGTAGTGCAGGGTTGTGGTGGTTGTTGCTGGTAGTGGTAATGCAGGGACATGGTAGTAAGAGTACTGCAGGGTTGTGGTGATTGTTGGTAGTAAGAGTACTGCAGGGTTGTGGTGATTGTTGGTAGTAAGAGTAACTGCAGGGTTGTGGCGATCAGAGGCGGCTCTAGGCTTTGTGAGGCCTCAACTTAGACATGAAGCCCCACTGACGCACATAATGGGTAAAATAATTCAAGCAATAAAAACGGCAGCTGCATTGGCTCCAGTACGGCGACATCTTGGAAAAATGCTCCCGGTTGTTGTGGCTTTAGGAAGCAATCAATTGCTACCGGTGTGGGCAGATCAGCGGTCCAGTTTCCTGGGCATCCAAGGTACCGGTAGGTACCAGCAATGTGTGGCAAGCTGGTCAGGAGTTCGCCGCCATGCCGAGACTACGCCCCCGATCACAGGCAAATTAGGTGGCTGCGAGGCCCTTGTGAGTGCGAGGCCTTAGGCGGCTGCCTAATTAAAGAGCCGCCTCTGGTGGCCATTGTTGGTAGTAGGAGTACTGCAGGGTTGTTGGTAGTAGGAGTGGAGCAGGGTTGTGGTTGGTAGTAGTGCAGGGTTGTGGTGGTTTCTGGAAGTAGGAGCAGTACAGGGACTCCGTGGTACAGAGTAGTGGTGTCAGGACACGGTAGTAGTAAGTGGTGCAGGACGGGGTAGTAGTGGGGTGTCAGGACGCGGTAGTAGTGGGGTGTCAGGACACGGTAGTACAAGGTTGTGGTTGGTAGTAGTGAGTAGTGCAGGACACGGTAGTAGTCGGTAGTAGTGGAAGTGTAGCACTAATGCACAGTGGTGGTAAGACATGAAGTAAGTCGGTGATGTAGCCGCCCATCTCCTGCAGTTGCGGGTCACTTACATACACCTGACATATCACCTGGTCCCAGGACTCCTCCCCCCACTCCGCACACAGGAACCGTTATGTAGAAGAACTTTCCTTTATTAGTACATTCGATTGATGAATTGTGCCGGATCCTGATAGATGGGCGGGGCCATTTCCTACATAGCATAGTCATAAAAATTCCAAACAAATATCCAAATTTAAGGCAATTTTTTATCAACAGAAAAACCTCTCCAGGAACAAATATGGCGGAGGCCGCCACTGCGGAAAAATAGGATTTTTATAACAGCTTACCTGTAAAATCCTTTTCTTGGAGTACATCACGGGACACAGAGCGGCATAGTCACTACTATGTGGGTTATATAGATACCTTCAGGTGCTGGCACTGGCAACTTCCAAACCGGAAGTACCCTCCCCTATATAAGCCCCTCCCATCCGGGAGCACCTCAGTTTTGTAGCAAAGCAATAAGTGTCCCCAAAAGAGGGGTGGGAGCTCTGTGTCCCGTGATGTACTCCAAGAAAAGGATTTTACAGGTAAGCTGTTATAAAAATCCCTTTTTCTTTTTCGTACATCACGGGACACAGAGCGACATAGTCATTACTAATGGGATGTCCTAAAGCAATGCCCAATGAGGGGGGGGATACACCATACATAAGCTGAGCGCTATCAGACATGAGGATCTTTTGCGGCCTGCAACACACTGCGCCCAAAGGCGACATCCTCCTGACTTCTAACGTCCACCTGGTAGAACCTAGTAAACGTGTGTACTGAAGACCATGTTGCGGCCTTACAGATTTGAGCCAGGGAGGCCTGGTGATGCACTGCCCATGAAGTTCCAACTGCTCTCGTGGAGTGCGCCCTAACTTTGAACGGAGGCGGTCTACTTCTCAAGCCATAGGCTTGTATTATGACCTGTCGAATCCACTTGGCTAAAGTAGATTTTGACGCTGCCTGACCCTTTCTGGGGCCTTCCGGCAGAATAAACAAAGTATCCGTTCTGCGAATCTGAGCAGTGGCTTTTAGATAAGCTTTAACTGCTCTTACTACATCCAAAGAATGCAATAACTTTTCCTCTACTGAACTAGGTTTGGGGAAAAAAGAAGGAAGAACCACATCTTGGTTCAAATGAAACCTCGATACCACCTTAGGAAGAAAGGCTGGATGAGGACGTAACACTACTCTGTCCTTATGGATAACCAGATATGGCTCCTTACAGGACATAGCTGCTAATTCCGATACTCTTTTAGCCGAACAAATGGCTACTAGAAAAATCAATTTTCTGGTGAGAAGCACTAAGGAAATATGCTGTAATGGTTCAAATGGTTGTTTCTGTAGAACCGACAGAACCAGGTTTAAGTCCCATGGACATATGGGAATACTAACCGGAGGACTAATACGCATCACTCCTTGTATAAAGGCTTTGACTAGTGAATGCAAAGCCAAGGGCCTCTGAAAAAATATTGACAAGGCCGAAATCTGACCCTTGATAGTACTCAAGGCAAGCTTCCTATCTACAGCCCACTGTAGGAAGTCCCGACTCCTACCTATTACGTACTTACGTGGATGCCATTTCTTGGCCTCACACCACGTAATGTACGCTTTCCAGATCCTATAATAGATCTGCCTGGATACCGGCTTCCTGGCATTGATCATGGTAGATACCACAGGATTAGAGAGCCCTCTCTTTTTTAGAATGTGGGCTTCAATAGCCAGGCCGTCAAACCTAGGGCTGGTAAGGAAGGGTGGTATATCGGTCCCTGCGAAAGCAGGTCCGGACGATGTGGGAGGGTCCAAGGACTCCCCACAGACATTTTTACAATCTCCGCGTACCATGCTCTTCGGGGCCACGCTGGAGCCACCAGAATCACTGGTTTCTTTTCTACCCTGATTCTGCGGATTAATCGCGGTAACAATTGTGGCAGTGGGAATGCATATATCAGCTTGAACTGATCCCAAGGGAACACTAGGGCATCCGAGACGCAAGCTAGGGGATCCCTTGTCCAAGAGACAAACCTGTCCACTTTTGCGTTGAATCTGGATGCTAGCAGATCTACATCCGGTGCTCCCCACCGCTGACATATTGCCCGGAAAACCTCGGGATGAAGGGACCATTCCCCTGGGCATAATTGTTGGCGACTTAGAAAGTCCGCCTTCCAATTCTCCACTCCTGGAATGAATACCGCAGATATGGCTGGGACATATCTTTCTGCCCATTTCAGGATGCAATTTACTTCCCTCTGGGCTGCACGACTCCTGGTGCCACCCTGATGATTGATATATGCCACTGCTGTGGCATTGTCTGATTGAATTCTGACAGGGGACCCTTGGAGTTTGGATGTCCATGCTACTAGGGCATACCGGGCTGCTCGTATCTCTAAGAGATTGATGGGCAGGGCCTTTTCTGCATCCGACCATCTGCCCTGGAGAGACTATTGCTCCAGTACTGCTCCCCAGCCTATAAGGCTGGCATCTGTAGTGACCACCTTCCAAGAAATCGGACTGAAGGATTTCCCTTTTTCCAGATTCTGGGGAACCAACCACCAACGGAGGCTCTTGCGAACGGAAGGGGACAAGGACATTGGTAAGTCTAGGGCCTGAACTTTCTTGTTCCAGGCTGACAGTATGGCCCTTTGCAAATTCCTTGAATGGAATTGACCGTAGGGTACTGCTTCGAATGATGCCACCATTTTTCCCAGCAGCCTCATGCACAGGCGTATGGACGGCTGTCTTTTTGTACCCACTAAGTGGATCAAATCTTTCAAAGACGACCCCTTTTCTTGAGGCAAGAAAATTTTTCTCTGGTCTGAATCCAGCCTTAGCCCCAAGTATTCCAGACTTTTGACTGGTTTTAGGGCTGACTTGTCTCGGTTGATAATCCAACCGTGATATTCCAGATACTTGATTGTCTTGTGAACAACCACTTCTAGTTTTTCCACTGAGTGGTCTATCAGCAACAAGTCATCTAGATATGCCATTATCGTTACACCTTGTGTTCTTACATTGGCCAATAATGGGGCCAGAATTTTTGTGAACACGCGTGATGCTGTGGCCAGACCGAAGGGTAAGGCTCTGAACTGAAAATGGCGCCTTTCTACTGCAAAGCGTAGAAATTTTTGGTGAACTGGAAAGATGGGAATGTGCAAATAAGCATCTTTGATGTCGATCGAGGCTAACCAATCCTCCCCTTGTAGGGCAGTGGCCACCGACCGGATCGACTCCATCCGGAAAGTCCTGATATACAGGAATTTGTTTAGCCCTTTTAGATTTAATATGGGCCTCACGTCCCCGTTTGCTTCGGGACTGTAAAGAGGTTTGAGTAAAACCCGAACCCCCATTCTTCCAGGGGAACCTCCATAATTACTCCTTGGAGCAATAGTTGTTCTAGTGCCAACAGGAGGGATCCTCTCTTCCGGGGATCCCTTGGCACGTTTGACCTTATAAAATGGGAAGGAGGAGAGTCTTTTAACTCCAATTTGTATCCCAGACTTACTGCGGAGAGCACCCATCTGTCTATGATCGTGTCCCGCCAGGTCTCTGCGAACAACTGAAGTCTTCCCCCCACCCGATTGAGTGGGGGCAACCCTTCATGCATTTGACTTTGGGGGAGGTTTTGTACCTCTCCTGATCCAGGGTTTGTTACCCTGCAATTGTCCCTGATTTTTACCCCCGGGATTTGACCGAGGAGGCCGTCGGAACTGTTTCACAGCCGATGTCCTAGGGACTGGAGAAGCAGGCCTCTTAAAAGAGGGACCTCTAACTCTGTTTTTAACCGGCAAGAGTGTACTTTTACCGCTTGAAATTTTCTGGATATATTTGTCCAGGTCTTCCCCGAATAAGCGTTCCCCATGGAATGGGAAGCTAACCAGCAATTTTTTACAGGGAGCTTCAGCAGACCAGTTTTTGAGCCACAGAAGCCTGCGCATATGTACTACAGACAGCGTAAGGCGGGAGGCCTGATGGATTGAATCCTTTATAGCGTCCACCGCAAAGCATAAGGCTCTAGGTAGATCAGCTAGAGCAAGAGCCTGCTGATCTGTCAAGTCCCTTAAGACCTGTTTCAACTGATCCTTCACTGCTTGGCAGACCCCAATAGCTGCCACTGCTGGTTGTGTCACCAATCCTGCTGTAGCAAAAGCAGATTTTAATAAGGACTCTAATTTTTTATCTATTGGGTCCTTGAACATTTGGACATTATCCACTGGACATGTCAGTGATTTATTCACACAAGAGATGGCTGCGTCCACTGTAGGGACCCTCCATTTTCTGATGAACTTATCCTCCATGGGATAGACCACCGGAAATCTCTTGGGGGGAGTAAATATTTTATCAGGATGCTCCCAATCCTGGTAAATGAGCCCTTCCAGTAAAGGATGGATTGGAAAGGAACAAACAGTCTGGGGGGCTTTTAGCGACCCCAGCGAGGAGACAGAAGTGGATGATGGTTCCGCAAGGGGCATTTTAAATGCTGATCGGACCATATTAGTCAGGGACTGAACCCATAATCTTTCAGCATGTGATGCTGAGAATGGCTCTTCCACTGTTGATTCCTCTACAACAGAATCAACCTCATCCTGATCCCCTTCAGGCAGGTCGATCCCTGTATGGGACTGTTGCTCTGCTAACAGGTACTCTGAAGGAGGAGACGGAGATCGAGCGCTTTTCTCCTGTGACAGGGAGGCAGCGATCAATGCTGACAATCTCTCTTCCAGCCCTCCCAGAGCTGAGGAAAAAACCTCCTCTGTTACATACACAGGAGCAGGTGAACTGAGGACAGCCACAGTACCAAGTACTCCTGAGGGTGCTCCACGGTCACTAACCTCTGATTTTTCAGGGGAGATTGGTGCAGCCGAAGCATGCCCAAGATCCTCAGAGCCCGATGGAGACCCCCTATGCTTCCTGGAATTTTTAGTCCCGGAGTTTTTAGACGCCATATTCCTAAGCCCAAAGCTGAGGTATTCCAGCTGAAATACACCACTTACTGACAATAGTCTAGCACAATTGCTGCTATAAAAACAGTTGGTGTCTACTAATGTGCCTTTCTATGGGGATGCCTGCATCAACCGCTTGCTGTATGCCTTTAAATGTTGCCAGCTCTGTCTCTGTACTTCATAGCCAGCTCACCACACATAATTGTGCCTTTTAACATGCTGGGACGCCCGCACATGCGCAGAAGCGCTGCGGCGCGCACAGAGCGTCATCCCCCAAGCTCCGCCCCCTTTCCCAGCTCACCTCTATATATAGAGGCGCGTTCACGCGCACGGGCACGTGCGCCTTCGGCGCTCTTTTTTGAAAAGGGAAACTAGGGACAGGAGACAGGGCCCTTTGCCGCAGGCCGGGGGATGGACGAGCATTGCAACATGGCAGAGGAAGCAGTTTCCCACAAGAGAACTCACCATCTGCCTGGACTTGCTCTGATGAAAAGAAACCAGTCCACATGACAAGAAACGTTCCACAGCGGCCTCTAGTGGATTAACACAGGTACCGCAGTCTATATATATTATTTTTTTTTTCTTGACCACTATTAAAAATATTAAATTTTTTAGTAGTTACAGGCATGCATAGATATTTAGCGGGAATACCGTTAGGTAACAGGCAGAAAGACATATTAGGCTTGGGGGTCCCCTCAATAGAACCAAGTTCCTGAGGGGCCCCCACTTACCTTTTCCCCACCGCAGGACTCTGTTTGGTCCACAGAAGCCCAAACTTCACCTATCACGGCAGGCATTGTAATCAAACCTTCAGGGACCGGGTTCCCAAGGATTCCACTCCCCTGGACCTGTATAGCACCCTGCACAGAAAACATCTTGGTCGTGGGTATGACCAGAGCTCTGGATCCCAGGGTCCAGCTCTCCTAAGAGAAGCATTACAGGCAAAACCTTGCTCTTCTCTGCAAGGCCCGGGTACCGACCGTTTAGCTATGAAGCTTTTTTGGTGGGATCCGGAATAGCTTACTGAGGCCCAAAAGAACCTGTACGCAAGCTCAGTGAAAAACACATGTTACTTCTTGGCCAACACCTTAGACACTGGCAAAAAACTGAGGTACTCCCGGATGGGAGGGGCTTATATAGGGGAGGGTACTTCCGGTTTGGAAGTTGCCAGTGCCATCACCTGAAGGTAAACTATATAACCCACATAGTAATGACTATGCCGCTCTGTGTTCCGTGATGTACGAGAAAGAAATGCCAGTCGCCTGACAGCCACACCAACACTCTGTCAGAATTTCTATCCAGCGCACAAACAATACAAATTCCGGGGTCTACATGGAGCCCATTCCTCACAGGGACGCATCGGAGGCCGAGGACAGAACAATGGCAGCTGCAGCCCTCCAGTGCGCCCCCCGCACCAAATCCAGCCACCTCTCCAATCACGGCGGACTCCATATTCTGCGCACACTTCTGGTTTAACGACTCCATGAAGTCAGAGGATCAGCCTAACAAGCCAGGCAACCAGCATGTTCAAAACAAGAAGTCAGCGATGGCGGCCTCCAGAATTGTACATCAGTTCAGTACAGAGAGGAGCTCAGCCAATGGCAACAAGAATTCAGCACTTGAATGGCAATGATCGGTTAATTGGGATCTCGGAGTCAGAATTAATTATTCGCAAAGTCCGTCACTTCCCAATCTTTTTGGCTGCGGGAGCTCCGGCTGCATTATGTTCCGGATTCCTCAACTGTAGAACAAGCGTGGTTCCCTCCACATTCAGTCCCTGCGGAGACATGAGAAGGTGTGCGGAGACATGAGAAGGTGGGAGGAGACATGAGAAGGTGGGAGGAGACATAAAATATAGAATAGAGGAGCTGGGGCATTGTGGGTAATACAAAAATGATACTTGAAGACAGATGGGAAAAAAGGGGACATGGTAGCCAGCGACAGGAGCAGACTGGGGCGGCTGGCAGCAGGGGAGCGGCGGGCGTTGGCGGCTGGGGAGCGGCGGACTAGGTGGCAGCGGACTGGGCGGCAGGGGAGCAGCGGGCTGGGAGGCCGGTGGCAGGGGAGCAGCGGGCTGGGAGGCCGGTGGCAGGGGAGCAGCGGGCTGGGAGGCCGGTGGCAGGGGAGCAGCGGGCTGGGAGGCCGGTGGCAGGGGAGCAGCGGGCTGAGAGGCCGGTGGCAGGGGAGCAGCGGGCTGGGAGGCCAGTGGCAGGGGAGCAGCGGGCTGGGAGGCCAGTGGCAGGGGAGCAGCGGGCTGGGTGGCCGGTGGCAGGGGAGCAGCGGGCTGGGCGGCCGGCGGCAGGGGAGCAGCGGGCTGGGCGGCAGGGCAAGCAGCGGCCTGGGCGGCAGGGGGGCAGCGGACTGGGCGGCAGGGGAGCAGCGGACTAGGCCGCAGGGGAGCAGCGGGCTGGGAGGCCGGTGGCAGGGGAGCAGCGGGCTGGGAGGCCGGTGGCAGGGGAGCAGCGGGCTGGGAGGCCGGTGGCAGGGGAGCAGCGGGCTGGGAGGCCGGTGGCAGGGGAGCAGCGGGCTGGGAGGCCGGTGGCAGGGGAGCAGCGGGCTGGGAGGCCGGTGGCAGGGGAGCAGCGGGCTGGGCGGCCGGTGGCAGGGGAGCAGCGGGCTGGGCGGCCGGCGGCAGGGGAGCAGCGGGCTGGGCGGCAGGGGAAGCAGCGGCCTGGGCGGCAGGGGGGCAGCGGCCTGGGCAGCAGGGGAAGCAGCGGCCTGGGTGGCAGGGGAAGCAGCGGCCTGGGCGGCAGGGGAAGCAGCGGCCTGGGCGGCAGGGGAAGCAGCGGCCTGGGCGGCAGGGGAAGCAGCGGCCTGGGCGGCAGGGGAGCAGAGGCCTGGGCGGCAGGGGAGCAGAGGCCTGGGCGGCAGGGGAGCAGAGGCCTGGGAGGCCAGGGAGCAGCGGACTGGGCAGCCGGGGAGGACTGGGTGGGCAGGGTTGCAGCGGGCTAGGTGACACAGTGGCAGCGGACTAAGCGGCAGGGGAGCAGCGGACTAGGCGGCTGGTGGCAGGGGAGCAGAGGACTAGGCGGCCGGCGGCAGAGGACTAGGCAGTCGGCGGCAGGGGAGCAGTGGACTAGACGACAGGGGAGCAATGGGCTGGGCGGCCGGTGGCAGGGGAGCAGAAGACTGGGCGGCAGCGGAGCAGTGGACTAGGCGGCTGGTGGCAGGGGAGCAGTGGACTAGGCGGCTGGTGGCAGGGGAGCAGTGGACTAGGCGGCTGGTGGCAGGGGAGCAGTGGACTAGGCGGCTGGTGGCAGGGGAGCAGTGGACTAGGCGGCTGGTGGCAGGGGAGCAGTGGACTAGGCGGCTGGTGGCAGGGGAGCAGTGGACTAGGTGGCTGGTGGCAGGGGAGCAGTGGACTAGGCGGCTGGTGGCAGAGGACTGGGCAGCTGCGAGTGGGGCGGCAGGGGAGCAGAGGACTGAGCAGCCAGCGGCAGAAGACTGGGCGGTCAGTGGTAGTGGACTGAGTGGCCAGTGGCGTGGCAGGGCAGGAGCGATCTGAGTGGCTGATGACAGGAGAGGAGGGGAATCTAGACATTAACAGATATTAGGAAAGAGCGGGTTATTAGACACGGAGGAAGACACGGAGGAAGACACTGAGGAAGACACTGAGGAAGACACTGAGGAAGACACTGAGGAAGACACTGAGGAAGACACTGAGGAAGACACTGAGGAAGACACTGAGGAAGACAAGGAGGAAGACAAGGAGGAAGACAAGGAGGAAGACAAGGAGGAAGACAAGGAGGAAGACAAGGAGGAAGACAAGGAGGAAGATTTGGTACCTGCAGAGAGAAGAACGCAGCTTCAGCCGACTCCTTACTGGTGTAGTTTATAAAAGCGCACGTTCTGCCATAGAGTATGCGGATCGAGTGGATGAGGCCAAACCTGGCAGGAGAAAAGTTCACAGAGGTCACAGTGTGCAGGAGAAGAGGTCAGAGATCACGGAGTATGAGAGAAGAGGTCAGAAGTCACACAGTGCAGGAGGTCAGAGGTCACAGAGCACGGGAGAAGGGGTCAAAGGTTATTGAGACATGGAAGGTTGCAGGGCACAGAAGAAAAGGTCAGAGGTCATATGGGACAGAAGAGGTCAGAGGTAACATCATTGGGAAAGAGATCGGTGATCACATGGCATAGAGAAGAGGTCAGAGATCGAAGCGTGCAGGAGGTCAGAGGTCACAGGAGAAGAAAAGGTCAGAGGTTATAGAGCACAAGAGATGATGTCAAAGGGTAAGAAGGCAGACAGGGAACACAGACACATCTTATTCATCCAATGACAGTTTGCTTTGTTCCACAGAGACCAATGAGATCGCAGCATTTCTTGGAATGGCGCCTGATGAAGGAACGTTTCTAATTGGTGGCTCTGTGACAACATTGGAACACAGGTGGTGTAATGAGGCCATGACAGATGGACGCACACAGAACAACTTACGGCTCAAACTTCGATCGTAAGACATCCTCAGTTATTTTATTGGTGACGTTCCCAACCCAGATGGGATAAAGTTTACTGGAAAGAGAAGGAAGCACTGAATGACCCATACCAGCGACTACCACTGACAACCTCCATGTTCCCCCTCCCCCCGAGTACCTGTGGACCACGGCGTTGGAAGTGATATTGAGGGTCGGACCCCTGGCAGCAGCTTCTACCACCGATTTACTGGGATCATATTTTGTATTATAGATGTTGCGAGGCACAAAGACTTTATTATTCTCTCCAGGCACAGAGGCTGAAAAGACACGGTGAGAGAGATGGAGGATTGGCAGAATTCGGTGACCCGGCACCCAGAGACCTTCACCATACTTACTGAGAGGGGTGGCTGGGGGGCTGATGGGGGCAGTACTGAGAACCTTCACTCTGGTGGAAGTCATCACCTCCTGTATGAAGAAATATAAGAAGAACTCATTATAAAATGTGCCGTAAATTGAGGATTTATTTTAACTCACCATAAAAGTCTTCATCTTTGAGTCCATTGAGAGACACAAGAAGAAGTTGTGTATTGTCGGGTTATACTGCCACCTAGAGGAGGACACCTGGACGGCCCAGTATGACCACTTCTAATTCTAGCATGGCTCAGTTGTGTTGCAAGGCAGTATCAAAAGCATGATCACAAACATGAGATTGGGGGTACTGGTTTCCCTCAGTGGACTCCAGTAAGTCCTTCCTTCGTCCTTGTGCATTGAGGGACACAGGAAGTCCTGACTGTTGGGACGTCTAAAGAAAAAAAACAGTTCAACAGAGGGGTGGGCAACACCAAACAAAACCCTAAGAAGCTCACAAAAACACAACAGAACTGGGGACTGCCTTCAGCTCCAAGAGCCCCCTGAAGGACCTTACACAAAATAGCTGGCATCAGCAAAAAGCCTAATCATTCTCCTGGTAGAACTTGGCGAGGCTGTGTTCTTCTGGTAGAACTTGGCGAGGCCGCGTTCTTCTGGTAGAACTTGGCGAGGCCGCGTTCTTCTGGTAGAACTTGGCGAGGCCGCGTTCTTCTGGTAGAACTTGGCGAGGCCGCGTTCTTCTGGTAGAACTTGGCGAGGCCGCGTTCTTCTGGTAGAACTTGGCGAGCGTGTGTTCTTCTGGTAGAACTTGGCGAGCGTGTGTTCTTCTGGTAGAACTTGGCGAGCGTGTGTTCTTCTGGTAGAACTTGGCGAGCGTGTGTTCTTCTGGTAGAACTTGGCGAGCGTGTGTTCTTCTGGTAGAACTTGGCGAGCGTGTGTTCTTCTGGTAGAACTTGGCGAGCGTGTGTTCTTCTGGTAGAACTTGGCGAGCGTGTGTTCTTCTGGTAGAACTTGGCGAGCGTGCGTTCTTCTGGTAGAACTTGGCGAGCGTGCGTTCTTCTGGTAGAACTTGGCGAGCGTGCGTTCTTCTGGTAGAACTTGGCGAGGCTGTGTTCTTCTGGTAGAACTTGGCGAGGCTGTGTTCTTCTGGTGGAACTTGGCGAGCGTGCGTTCTTCTGGTAGAACTTGGCGAGCGTGCGTTCTTCTGGTAGAACTTGGCGAGCGTGCGTTCTTCTGGTAGAACTTGGCGAGCGTGCGTTCTTCTGGTAGAACTTGGCGAGCGTGCGTTCTTCTGGTAGAACTTGGCGAGCGTGCGTTCTTCTGGTAGAACTTGGCGAGCGTGCGTTCTTCTGGTAGAACTTGGCGAGCGTGCGTTCTTCTGGTAGAACTTGGCGAGCGTGCGTTCTTCTGGTAGAACTTGGCGAGGCTGTGTTATTCAGGTAGAACTTGGCGAGGCTGTGTTCTTATGGTAGAACTTGGCGAGGCTGTGTTCTCCTGGTAGAACTTGACGAGGCTGTGTTCTTCTGGTAGAACTTGGCGAGGCTGTGTTCTTCTGGTAGAACTTGGCGAGGCTGTGTTCTCCTGGTAGAACTTGGCGAGGCTGTGTTCTTATGGTAGAACTTGGCAAGTGTGTGTTTCCCTGGTAGAACTTGGCGAGGCTGTGTTATTCAGGTAGAACTTGGCGAGGCTGTGTTCTTCTGGTAGAACTTGGCGAGGCTGTGTTATTCAGGTAGAACTTGGCGAGGCTGTGTTATTCAGGTAGAACTTGGCGAGGCTGTGTTCTTCAGGTAGAACTTGGCGAGGCTGTGTTCTCCTGGTAGAACTTGGCGAGGCTGTGTTCTCCTGGTAGAACTTGGCGAGGCTGTGTTCTCCTGGTAGAACTTGGCGAGGCTGTGTTCTCCTGGTAGAACTTGGCGAGGCTGTGTTCTCCTGGTAGAACTTGGCGAGGCTGTGTTCTTCTGGTAGAACTTGGCGAGGCTGTGTTCTCCTGGTAGAACTTGGCGAGGCTGTGTTCTCCTGGTAGAACTTGGCAAGTGTGTGTTTCCCTGGTAGAACTTGGCGAGGCTGTGTTATTCAGGTAGAACTTGGCGAGGCTGTGTTATTCAGGTAGAACTTGGCGAGGCTGTGTTATTCAGGTAGAACTTGGCGAGGCTGTGTTATTCAGGTAGAACTTGGCGAGGCTGTGTTATTCAGGTAGAACTTGGCGAGCGTGTGGACAGAAGATGTAGTCAGTCAATTTGAGGTTTCTCCTGAGAACAAAAACTCAGACTTAAGCTGTATTTAGGATAAGACCAAGAAATTCCATTGGCTCCAACACTGACTTCTGAAGGTACAGGGCGCTTTGCAAGCTCTGGGTGGCTTGAGCTACATGGGCGGTCAAAGCCCGCGCAAACTGTTCCCTCAACAGGAGGTCATCCAGATATTTCACTACGGGGATGCCTCTGCAAGGCTGGCACAGGAGCCAGAACCACGATCAACAATGTGCAGAAAACGGGCCGAATGTTGAGGCACCAAAATAAAAAATGGCAGGGACACACAGTAAAACGAAGAAATCGCTGGAAAAAATAGGATTTTTATAACAGCTTACCTGTAAAATCCTTTTCTTGGAGTACATCACGGGACACAGAGCGGCATAGTCATTACTATGTGGGTTATATAGTTTACCTTCAGGTGCTGGCACTGGCAACTTCCAAACCGGAAGTACCCTCCCCTATATAAGCCCCTCCCATCCGGGAGCACCTCAGTTTTGTAGCAAAGCAATAAGTGTCCCCAAAAGAGGGGTGGGAGCTCTGTGTCCCGTGATGTACTCCAAGAAAAGGATTTTACAGGTAAGCTGTTATAAAAATCCTATTTTCTTTCTCGTACATCACGGGACACAGAGCGGCATAGTCATTACTATGTGGGACGTCCCAAAGCAATGCCCAATGAGGGGGGGGATACACCATACATAAGCTGAGCGCTATCAGACATGAGGATCTTTTGCGGCCTGCAACACACTGCGCCCAAAGGCGACATCCTCCTGACTTCTAACGTCCACCTGGTAGAACCTAGTAAACGTGTGTACTGAAGACCATGTTGCGGCCTTACAGATTTGAGCCAGGGAGGCCTGGTGATGCACTGCCCATGAAGTTCCAACTGCTCTCGTGGAGTGCGCCCTAACTTTGAACGGAGGCGGTCTCCTTCTCAAGCCATAGGCTTGCATTATGACCTGTCGAATCCACTTGGCTAAAGTAGATTTTGACGCTGCCTGACCCTTTCTGGGGCCTTCCGGCAGAACAAACAAAGTATCCGTTTTACGAATCTGAGCAGTGCCTTTTAGATAAGCTTTACTCTTACTACATCCAAAGAATGCAATAACTTTTCCTCTACCGAGGTAGGTTTGGGAAAAAAAGGAAGGAAGAACCACATCTTGGTTCAAATGGAACCTCGATACCACCTTAGGAAGAAAGGCTGGATGAGGACGTAACACTACTCTGTCCTTATGGATAACCAGATATGGCTCCTTACAGGACATAGCGGCTAATTCCGACACTCTTTTAGCCGAACGAATGGCTACTAGAAAAATCAATTTCCTGGTGAGAAGAACCAAGGAAATGTGCTGTAATGGTTCAAATGGTTGCTTCTGTAGAACCGACAGAACCAGGTTTAAGTCCCATGGACATATGGGAATATTAACCGGAGGGCTAATACGCATCACTCCTTGTATAAAGGCTTTGACTAGTGAATGCGAAGCCAAGGGCCTTTGAAAAAATATTGACAAGGCCGAAATCTGACCCTTGATAGTACTCAAGGCAAGCTTCCTATCTACAGCCCACTGTAGGAAGTCCAGAATCCTACCTATTACGTACTTACGTGGATGCCATTTCTTGGCCTCACACCACGCGATGTATGCCTTCCAGATTCTATAGTAGATCTGCCTGGATACCGGCTTCCTGGCATTGATCATGGTAGATACCACAGGATTAGAGAGCCCTCTCTTTTTTAGAATGTGGGCTTCAATAGCCAGGCCGTCAAACCTAGGGCTGGTAAGGAAGGGTGGTATATCGGTCCTTGCGAAAGCAGGTCCGGACGATGTGGGAGGGTCCAAGGACTCCCCACAGACATTTTTACAATCTCCGCGTACCATGCTCTTCGGGGCCACGCTGGAGCCACCAGAATCACTGGTTTCTTTTCTACCCTGATTCTGCGGAGAAATCGAGGTAACAATTGTGGCGGTGGGAATGCATATATCAGCTTGAACTGATCCCAAGGGAACACTAGGGCATCCGAGCCGCAAGCTAGGGGATCCCTTGTCCGAGAGACAAACCTGTCCACCTTTGCGTTGAATCTGGATGCTAGCAGATCTACATCCGGTGTTCCCCACCGCTGACATATTGTCCGGAAAACCTCGGGGTGAAGGGACCATTCCCCTGGGCATAATTGTTGGCGACTTAGAAAGTCCGCCTTCCAATTCTCCACTCCTGGAATGAATACTGCGGATATGGCTGGGACATATCTTTCTGCCCATTTCAGGATGCAATTCACTTCCCTCTGGGCTGCACGACTCCTGGTGCCACCCTGATGATTGATATATGCCACTGCCGTGGCATTGTCTGATTGAATTCTGACAGGGGCCCCTTGGAGTTTGGACGTCCATGCTACTAGGGCATACCGGGCTGCTCGTATCTCTAAGAGATTGATGGGCAGGGCCTTTTCTGCATCCGACCACCTGCCCTGGAGAGACCATTGCTCCAGTACTGCTCCCCAGCCTATAAGGCTGGCATCTGTAGTGACCACCTTCCAAGAAATCGGACTGAAGGATTTCCCTTTTTCCAGATTCTGGGGAACCAACCACCAACGGAGGCTCTTGCGAACGGAAGGGGACAAGGACATTGGTAAGTCTAGGGCCTGAACTTTTTTGTTCCAGGCTGACAGTATGGCCCTTTGCAAATTCCTTGAATGGAATTGACCGTAGGGTACTGCTTTGAATGATGCCACCATTTTTCCCAGCAGACTCATGCACAGGCGTATGGACGGCTGTCTTTTTGTACCCACTAAGTGGATCAAATCTCTCAAAGACGACACCTTTTCTTGAGGCAAGAAAATTTTTCTCTGGTCTGAATCCAGCCTTAGCCCCAAGTATTCCAGACTTTTGACTGGTTTTAGGGCTGACTTGTCTCGGTTGATAATCCAACCGTGAGATTCCAGATACTCGATTGTCTCGTGAACGACCACTTCTAGTTTTTCCACTGAGTGGTCTATCAGCAACAAGTCGTCTAGATATGCCATTATCGTTACACCTCGTGTTCTTAAATTGGCCAATAATGGGGCCAGAATTTTTGTAAACACTTGTGGTGCTGTGGCCAGACCGAAGGGTAAGGCTCTGAACTGAAAATGGCGCCCTTCTACTGCAAAGCGTAGAAATTTTTGGTGGACTGGAAAGATGGGAATGTGCAAATAAGCATCTTTGATGTCGATCGAGGCTAACCAATCCTCCCCTTGTAGGGCAGTGGCCACCGATCGGATCGACTCCATCCGGAAAGTCCTGATATGTAGGAATTTGTTTAGCCCTTTTAGATTTAATATGGGCCTTACGTCCCCGTTTGGCTTCGGGACTGTAAAGAGGTTTGAGTAAAACCTGAACCCCCATTCTTCCAGGGGAACCTCCATAATTACTCCTTGGAGCAATAGTTGTTCTAGTGCCAACAGGAGGGATCCTCTCTTCCGGGGATCCCTTGGCACGTTTGACCTTATAAAATGGGAAGGAGGGGAGTCTTTTAACTCCAATTTGTATCCCAGACTTACTGCGGAGAGCACCTATCTGTTCTGATCGTGTCCCGCCAGGTCTCTGCGAACAACTGGAGTCTTCCCCCCACCCGATTGAGTGGGGGCAACCCTTCATGCATTTGACTTTGGGGGAGGTTTTGTACCTCTCCTGACCCAGGGTTTCTTGTTACCCTGCGATTGTCCCTGATTTTTACCCCCGGGATTTGACCGAGGAGGCCGTCGGAACTGTTTCACAGCCGATGTCCTAGGGACTGGAGAAGCAGGCCTCTTAAAAGAGGGACCTCTAACTCTATTTTTAACCGGCAAAAGTGTACTTTTACCGCTTGAAATTTTCTGGATATATTTGTCCAGGTCTTCCCCGAATAAGCGTTCACCATGAAATGGGAAGCTGACCAGCAATTTTTTACAGGGAGCTTCAGCAGACCAGTTTTTGAGCCATAGAAGCCTACGCATATGTACTACAGACAGCGTAAGGCGGGAGGCCTGATGGATTGAATCCTTTATAGCGTCCACCGCAAAGCCTAAGGCTCTAGGTAGATCAGCTAGGGCAAGGGCCTGCTGCTGGCAAGTCCCTTAAGACCTGTTTCAACTGATCCTTCACTGCTTGGCAGACCCCAATAGCTGCCACTGCTGGTTGTGTCACCAAGCCTGCTGTAGAAAAAGCAGATTTTAATAAGGACTCCAATTTTTTATCTATTGGGTCCTTGAACATTTGGACATTATCCACTGGACATGTCAGTGATTTATTCACACAAGAGATGGCTGCGTCCACTGTAGGGACCCTCCATTTTTTGATGAACTTATCCTCCATGGGATAGACCACCGGAAATCTCTTGGGGGGAGTAAATATTTTATCAGGATGTTCCTAATCCTGGTAAATGAGCCCTTCCAGTAAAGGATGGATTGGAAAGGAACAAACAGTCTGGGGGGCTTTTAGCGACCCCAACGAGGAGACAGAAGTGGTTGATGGCTCCGCAAGGGGCATTTTAAATGCTGATCGGACCATGTTAGTCAGGGACTGAACCCATAATCTTTCAGCATGTGATGCTGAAAATGGCTCTTCCACTGTTGATTCCTCTACAAGAGAATCAACCTCATCCTGATCCCCTTCAGGTAGGTCGATCCCTGTATGGGACTGTTGCTCTGCTAACAGGTACTCTGAGGGAGGAGACGGAGATCGGGCGCGCTTTCCCTTTGACAGGGAGGCAGCGATCAATGTTGACAATCTCTCTTCCAATCCTCCCAGAGCTGAGGAAAAAACCTCCTCTGTTACATACACAGGAGCAGGTGAACTGAGGACAGCCACAGTACCAGGTACTCCTGAGGGTGCTCTACGGTCACTAACCTCTGATTCTTCAGGGGAGACTGGTGCAGCCGAAGCATGCCCAAGATCCTCAGAGCCCGATGGAGACCCCCTATGCTTCCTGGGATTCTTAGTCCCGGAGACTTTAGACGGCATATTCCTAAGCCCAAAGCTGAGGTATTCCAGCCGAAATACACCACTTACTGACAATAGTCTAGCACAATTGCTGCTATATAAACAGTTGGTGTCTACTAATGTGCCTTTCTATGGGGATGCCTGCATCAACCGCCTGCTGTATGCCTTTCTAAATGTTGCCAGCTCTGTTTCTGCCTTCCATAACCAGCTGACAACATCTAATTGTGCTTTTTATCATGCTGGGACGCCCGCACATGCGCAGAAGCGCTGCGGCGCGCACAGAGCGTCATCCACCAAGCTGCGCCCCTTTTTCCAGCTCACCTCTATAAATAGAGGCGCGCGGGCACGTGCGCATTCGGCGCTCTTTTTTGAAAGGAACTAGGGACAGAAGCCAGGGCCCTGTTTGCCACAGGGCCAGGGGATGGACGAGCATTGCAACATGGCAGAGGAAACAGTTTCCCATCCAGAGAACTCACCATCTGCCTGGATTTTGACTTGGAAAGAAAAAATCCACATGACAAGAAAACAACGTTCCACAGCGGCCTTTAGTGGTTTAACACAGGTACCGCGGTTTAACCATTTTTTTTTTCTTCTTGACCACTCTTAAAATTATTATATTTTTTAGTAGTCACAGGCATGCACAGATATTTAGCGGGAATACCGTTAGGTAACAGGCAGAAAGACATATTAGGCTTGGGGGTCCCCTCAATAGAACCAAGTTCCTGAGGGGCCCCCACTTACCTTTTCCCCGCCGCAGGACTCTGTTTGGTCCACAGAAGCCCAAACTTCACCTCTCACGGCAGGCATTGTAATTAAACCTTCAGGGACCGGGTTCCCAAGGATTCCACTCCCCTGGACCTGTATAGCACCCTGCACAGAAAACATCTTGGTCGTGGGTATGACCAGAGCTCTGGATCCCAGGGTCCAGCCCTCCTAAGAGAAGCATTACAGGCAAAACCTTGCTCTTCTCTGCAAGGCCCGGGTACCGACCGTTTAGCTATGAAGCTTTTTTGGTCGGATCCGGAATAGCTTACTGAGGCCCAAAAGAACCTGTACGCAAGCTCAGTGAAAAACACATGTTACTTCTTGGCCAACACCTTAGACACTGGCAAAAAACTGAGGTGCTCCCGGATGGGAGGGGCTTATATACGGGAGGGTACTTCCGGTTTGGAAGTTGCCAGTGCCAGCACCTGAAGGTAAACTATATAACCCACATAGTAATGACTATGCCGCTCTGTGTCCCGTGATGTACGAGAAAGAAATTATGACATGCAGGTATGTGTCTGATGTCCAGAGAGACCAGAAAGCCTCCTTGATGAAGGAAGGCTATAAAAATAATCAGGTGGATTCCGTGCAGAATTTTTGGGACACCCAATGACGTCTTGCTGCTGACAAAACCAGTTGGGTGGAGCTTAGGGATTGTGTGGAGAAAACAGGATTTTTATAACAGCTTACCTGTAAAATCCTTTTCTTGGAGTACACCATGGGACACAGAGCCAGTCATTACATAATGGGTTAAGGGTCACCAGCGGTGATTGGACACTGGCACAACCAATAGAATGCAGTTCCCCTCCATATAACCCCTCCCATCAGGGGAGTTCCTCAGTTTTTGTAGCAAAGCAGTAAGGTTCCCATAAGAAGAAAAGGATTTTACAGGTAAGCTGTTATAAAAATCCTGTTTTCTTTATCGTACACCACGGGACACAGAGCGACATAGTCATTACATAATGGGACGTCCCAGAGCAATGCTCATATGAAGGGTGGGAGACCCAGATCAAGCAGGCCGCTTGCGGACAAGAAGCCCTATACCGCTGCCTGCAGCACACTTCGCACGAAGGCGGAATCCTCATGTCCTTTCACATCTATTTGATAGAATTTGGAAAATGTATGGACTGAAGACCAAGTTGCAGCTTTACAGATCTGAGTCATCGAAGCCTGGTGGTGCACTGCCCATGAAGCACTTATCGCCCTGGTAGAGTGCGCCTTAACAGAAAAAAGAGGAGTCCTGTTCTTTAAACCATAAGCTTGAACAATTACCTGTCTAATCCACCTGGAAATGGTGGATTTTGATGCCGCTTGGACCTTCTTGGGACCATCTGGTAAAATAAACAAAACATCTGTTTTACGCATCTGAGCGGTTGCTTGCAGATACACCCTTACCGCTCTCACTAGATCTAGAGAGTGTAATAATTTTTCCCCCGCCGTCCGCGGGTTTGGAAAAAAGGAAGGCAGAACAATGTCTTGATTCAAGTGAAAAGCCGACACCCCCTTAGGTAGAAAGGCAGGATGGGGTCGTAGTACAATTTTTTCTTTGTGACAATTTAGATAAGGCTCTTTACAAGAAAGAGCTGCTAGCTCTGATACTCTCCTAGCAGAAGCTATAGCAATCAGAAAGGCCAATTTCCTACTTAATATAATTAACGGAATATGGCGAATAGGTTCAAAAGGTTGTATTTGCAACACTGACAAGACCAATTCAAATCCCATGGACACAAGGGAGACCTAACTGGAGGATTTATCCTCAGTACCCCCTGAATGAATGTCCGAACTAGGGAATGAGATGCTAATGGTCTCTGAAAAAATACTGATAGAGCCGATATTTGACCCTTGATGGTGCTAAGGGCTAATTTCATATCCACTCCTAACTGGCAAAAGGCAAGAATCCTGCTTATTTCATATTTCTGAGGATTCCAACTTCTGGATTCACACCAGGAAACGTATGCTTTCCAGACTCTATGATAGATGAGTCTGGAGGCTGGCTTTCTAGCATTAATGAGCGTAGAAAGAGCCGGACCAGAGACCCCTCTCTTTTTCAAAATGTGGGTCTCAGCAGCCAGGCCGTCAAATTTAGCCTTTGTAAGGAAGGGTGGAATACTGGACCCTGTGACAGCAGGTCGTGTCGAAGTGGAAGCTTCCAGGGCCTTCCTTTCACCATCTTTACGATCTCGGCGTACCAAGGCCTCCTGGGCCAATTTGGGGCCACTAGGATTACTGGTATTCCCTCCTCTTTGATCCTGCGAAGAAGTCTTTGTAGAAGAGGGATCGGGGGGAATGCATAGATTAGTGAGAACTGATTCCATGGAGCTATTAGAGCATCTACTCCGTAGGCCAGAGGATCTCTCGTCCTGGACACAAAGTTGTCCAATTTCTTGTTGAACCTGGAGGCTAGCAGGTCTACATCCGGGTTTCCCCATCTCAGACATATGGCCTGAAAGACCCTCGGGGTGAAGAGACCACTCTCCTGGTAATAGCTGCTGACGACTCAGATAGTCCGCTTGCCAGTTTTCTATCCCCGGGATGAAGATTGCAGAAAGGCAAGGTACATGCTCTTCTGCCCATGTCAAAATCCGGTTCACCTCCTTTTGAGCAGTCCGACTCCGGGTGCCTCCTTGGTGATTGATGTAAGCTACTGCCGTAGCATTGTCGGATTGAACCCAAACTGGGTGGCCCTGTAACCTGTATGTCCAGGTTTTGAGGGCTAGATATACTGCCCTGATCTCTAGTACATTGATGGGCAGGATCCCTTGGGTCTTGGCCCAGGTTCCCTGGGCAGAAGCCTCTTCGAATACTGCACCCCAGCCCGATAGGCTGGCATCCGTAGACACCACCTTCCAGGAGACCGGGAGAAAGCATTTTCCCTTCCGTAAGTTCTTGGCTTCTAGCCACCAATTGAAGCTTTGGCGTACTTGCGAGGACAGGCGCATGGGTATATCCAGAGCTTGGCTCTTCCTGTTCCAGGCGGCTAAAATATTGCCTTGAAGCAGTCTCGAATGAAACTGGGCGTAAGGGACAGCCTCGAAGGAGGCTACCATCTTCCCCAATAGCCTCATGCAAAGGCGAATAGACGGCCTTTTGTTTGCTTTGACCTTGTGGATCAGATCTTTCAGAGACTGTATCTTTGGCTCTGGCAGGTACACCCTGTTTTCGGCTGTATCTATGATCATGCCCAGGTACACTATCCTTCTTTGGGCCTGGAGAGAGGATTTTTGTAAGTTTATAATCCATCCTAAAGGCTCCAGGTATCTTACTGTAGTGAGCACAGCGTGATCTAATCCCTCTTTTGACTGATCTATCACCAGTAGATCATCTAGATAGGCTGTTACCGCTATGCCCCGTGTCCTCAGATTTGCCAACAGGGGAGCTAGCACCTTTGTGAATACTCTGGGCGCGGTAGCTACACCAAAGGGCAGGGCCACAAATTGAAAGTGGCGATGTTCTACCGCAAACCTTAAGAATTTTTGGTGAGCGGGAAGGATGGGTATGTGTAAATATGCGTCCTTGATATCTATGGACGCCATGAATTCTCCGCCTTGTAAGGTGGCGACCACGGATCGGATCGTTTCCATTCGAGAATGGCGAACGTTCAGAAACCGATTTAGAGATTTTAGATCCAGGATGGGTCTGACGTCTCCATTTGGCTTTGGAATCACAAAGAGGTTTGAGTAAAAACCTGAACCTTGCTCTTTTTGGGGTACCTCTGTAACCACCCCTTGAGCCAGTAAGTGATTCAAACCTTTGAAGAAGGATCCTCTCTTTTGTGGATCCTTGGAGAGTCTTGAACCTCGGAATTGCGAAGATGGGATTTCTTGAAATTCCAGTCTGTACCCTGGATCTCAATTGTTTTATATCTGACCGCTAGCATTATAATTTTTATATAATTTGTTTTTATTATGACATTATGTATTTAGTATGTGATATTTGTCTAACAGGTTAGATGGTTGTGCTGACGTCTTTATTAATTTTACAGGTCTATATTATGACTGTTTTATTACCCTTATGCACCTCTGGCCCCTGTTTAGTGTTACGATTGTCATCACTATGAGGGCCCACGGGCCCCTCAAAGTAATAACAAGAAGGGGGGAGATGGTGTGTGTCTGTATACATATTGACCATGGGGCGTGGCCAAGATGGAGACCTGAGCGGTCGCACTTCACGGAGCTCTGCTGACTGCCTGTGAATTTCTCCGTTCCCTGGCTGTGATTCGTGTCTTAACTGGCCGGGTTCTACACTGATGAGACGCCGGACTCGTAAGGGAGGCTGTATTAGGGGACAACCGCTTCGCTTTCCGCCAATTGAAGAGCTTCCATCTGAACCCCCTGCGGCCTGTGTGCAGCCTCGTGGCTGGAAGGGCAATAACATGGCGTCTCAGACGGATTTCCTGGCTGAACCACCGCCACCAGATGAAGCGACATCGCAACCCAGCTATGTGGCTGACATTATGGCTGCTATTGCTAATTGCCAAGCCACGATAACGACCAAGATCGAGGCAGTGCAACTTGAGATGGGACACATGAGGCAAGACATGGACAAGCTCCGCTCCCGAGTTACAGAGACGGAGGAGCGGGTGAGTGGTGTGGAGGATACCGTGAATGAGCATTCCTCAGCTATCCGTGTTATCCAGCAGAAGGTGAGAGCCCTGGAGTACAAGGTGGACGACGCCGAGAATCGGAATCGGAGGAATAACCTTCGGATTGTGGGTATGGCGGAAGGAGCAGAGGGTAGGAACCCGGCGGTGTTCGTGGAGGATCTCCTGCGTGAACTATTGCCCGACGCTCACTTTTCCCCTTTTTACGCCGTGGAGAGGGCTCATCGGGTTCCGCCGCAACCGAATCCGGCGGGCGGTCCCCCCGCACTTTTATTCTAAGGTTCTTGAATTTCCGGGACCGGGATGAAGTGCTGAAAGCGGCGCGAGTGAAGGGAGAACTTCGCTATCAAAACGCCAAGCTCCTCGTCTTCCCCGACTATTCCCTGGAGACCCAGAAGCAGAGGAAGTCGTTCGACCAAGTGAAGGCCCTGCTTCGGACCCGTGATATTCGATACAGCATGCTGTTCCCTGCTCGTCTCCGTGTGCAGGATGGGGAGACGACACGGTTCTTTACCTCTCCGCGAGAAGCCTCCTCCTGGATTGACACCTTGCCACCGCACCGCTGATGAGGAAGGGATGTCCCCTGGATCGGGCTTCCCCCCCCCATTCTTCTCTACCTGTTTTGGGGCGGATCTTGAGAGCCCGGTCCTACTGGTCACTTGCTCTGATTGATCTTGCAGGTACTGTAACGTTTTAAGTTTGTGCCCCTGCTTGCAGGTGAAGTTGACGTTATCACCACCTTTTGATTCCCCTGCTTGAACTTCCCAACTCTCCTTGCGATATGCCGGACTGCCTATGATGTTGAGGTTCGCCTCACCCCCTTTTGCTGTAGCTGCATGGGACTTTCTGAGCTAAGGGATACCTTTTTCCTCCTGTATAGTTATGTGGTGGTCAGCATCTCCGGTGCTGGTTCGGCACTTGTGCTTGAGTGCGGATTCCACTGGTTCACTGCCCTCTTTACATTTGTTCTGTTCTAACGGACCCGTTGTCTGTTGTTTGGGATTTATGCTCTCCATAATTGGGATGGGGTTGCGGGGTGGGGGGAGGGGGGTTTTGGTTGTCCTGCCGCCATTGCGGCTTCTATGGGGTTCTAGTTTAAGGGGTTCTGGCATGACATGCATAACCTTTTATTTCTGTTACAGGTATGTTGACTGGTGTTTTGTGGGGTGGTGGGGAGGGGGGTCCTGCCCCGGATCTTATTGTGTCTCTCCCGTCACCACTATATTGCTAAGGTCCATATCTTCTAGGACATTATGGCTCAGTTAAAGATTATCTCCTGGAACACTCGGGGCCTTAACTCAGCGGTTAAGAGGTCCCTAGTGTTTCAATACTTGCAGAAGGCCGCCCCACATGTTTGTATCTTATTGGAAACACATTTGCCAGGGTCCAGAGTCCGGGCCTTGCAAAGGGCTTGGATTGGGTCAGCCTATCACTCTACCTACTCATGCTATGCTCGCGGGGTCAGTGTTCTCGTTAGGAGATCGCTGCCCTTCCAGCTGTTGGAGGTGCGCACAGACCCCGGGGGTAGATATGTGGTCCTGCATGTTAACATATATGATAAGCGATTGGTGCTGGCTGGAGTTTATTTACCTCCGCCTGCTTCAATACAACTGTTGCATGACTTGATGGTGCATATCCTGGCGTTTGACACGTCCGAGTTTTATATCTTTGGGGATTTTAATATGGTGCCCTCTCGGGATCTGGACAGACTGCACCCCTCGGTCAGGTTTTCTATGGACCTTCCTAGGTGGGCTGAGACGTACAGTCTGACTGATGTATGGAGGCATTTTCATCCCTGCACACGAGAATATACTTGCCACTCTGCCACATACAAGACCCTGTCCCGCATTGACCTGGTCTTTGCTTCTGCGTCGGCCCTCAATTGGGTTTGCGAAGCGGGCCACCTATCTAGAGGTATCTCTGACCACGCCCCCGTCTGTATTACAGTGACCCTCTCAGGGGCTAGAGTTGCTAGACTATGGTGCCTGTCCAGGTACTGGGCATTGGATGAGGGTATTCAAGAGGATATGGTGGAGTCTGTCTGTAACTACTGGACCCTCAATCAGGATTCGGCTAGCTCTGGCGTTCAATGGGATGCCTTTAAGGCCTTTGTAAGGGGGGCCTTCATCTCCCGAATTTCTTTGGCACAGAAGGTAGGGGCTAAATTACTGAAGGATAAGGAGGAGGAGGCTGGGAGGTGGGAGCGGGACTTTGTGTCCTCCCCATCGGATGCTACTTATTACGAATGGCAGCGGGTCCTTAGGGAACTCTCCCTATGTCGTGTCGACCAAACCAAGAAAGCCATGTTACACTCGGCTCAGAGGGTGTTTGAATTTGGGGACAAAAATGGTCGACTGCTGGCATGGCTGGCTCGGGGACAGGCCCCCTCTGTGCACATAGCAGGAATTCGGGATGAGGATGGGTCTGTCCTCTCCTCCCCAGAACATATTAATGCTAGGTTTTCCCAGTTTTTCCGGGGAGTCTACTCTTCTAAGGTCGGATACACTTCTTCCGAACTCCGGGAATTCCTGGGCTCGATTGACTTCCCTGTACTGTCGGATGACTCTAGGGGTTCTCTGGAGGGAGAGATTACTCTGGAGGAGGTACAGAAAGCCATTGGGGGATTACAAGGGGGTAAAACGCCAGGTGTAGATGGCCTCCCAACAGAATTCTACTCGCAGTATATGGATCTGCTAGCACCGCGGTTGACTTCACTTTTTTCTGACTGCAAAAAACGGGGAGTTCTGCCTGACTCTATGGCGGAGGCGGTTATAGTGTTGGTGCCCAAGCCCGGTAAGGACCTTCTGGAATGTGCCTCCTACAGGCCTATTTCCTTGTTGAACGTGGACGCCAAGATCCTTGCCAAGATCTTAGCTGTGCGTCTGTCTGCGGTCATTTCTGATTTGGTCCATGTGGATCAGACTGGGTTTATGCCGGGCAAGGGCACTGACATTAATATTAGGCGCTTATCTTTGAATCTCTCATTGACGCACGACTCGGTCGGGTCCCGCGTAGTAGCCTCCCTTGACTCCGAAAAGGCTTTTGACTCGATTGAGTGGGAATATATGTGGGAGGTTCTGCGTGGCTTCGGATTTGGTCCTAATTTTATTCACTGGGTGCAGATGCTATATGGTAGTCCGAGGGCGCGGGTCCGTACTAACGGTTGGGTTTCGGATCCCTTTCCGTTGTTCAGAGGCACTCGTCAGGGGTGTCCCCTCTCTCCCAGTCTCTTTGCCCTGGCTTTAGAACCCCTGGCAATTTCAGTCCGGGAGTCCCGGAGGATTCGGGGGCTGGTGGTGGGGGGACTGGAGGAGAGGATATCATTATATGCTGACGATGCTCTGTTATACCTGAATGATGCTGGGCCTTCTCTCTTGGCTGCCCTGGACGTATTTGAGGAGTTTGGAAGGTATTCTGGGGTTAAGATAAACTGGTCTAAATCGGTGGTATTTCCACTGGATGACCAGGCTTCTGCCCTTGCCAGCCCATCTTCCTTGAGTTGGGTCACTGAGTTCAGGTACCTTGGGGTGGTTGTGACGAGGGATGTGGCCCAATACTATGCACGGAATATTCTTCCCTTACTGTCTATCCTGCGGGAGAAGTGTGCTTCATGGTCTAGCCTTCCCTTGAATCTCCTCGGCCGTATCAATATTTTTAAGATGGTCCTGCTGCCTAAATTTCTCTACCTGTTTCGCAACTGCCCGGTGTGGATTCCGGTCTCCTTTTTTAGAGAGGTTGATAAGAGTATTGGCTCCTTTATTTGGGGTGGGACGGTCCCTAGGCTTGCTAGATCTACTCTTCATCTCCCTACGCAGTTAGGGGGCCTGGCTCTGCCTAACCTACAAGTGTATTACTGGGCCGCTGTGTTGGTGACCGTTTACTGGTGGTTTGAGGGGGCTCGTTCCAATGCGGCTGTGTGTCTGGAAGCCGCTTACCTAGGTTCGCTGATGGACCTGCGTAACTTGGCATACAGAGGCCCCAGGGCGTACGAGTCAGTGCCGACTCCTACTAAGGTCACCTATAGAGTTTGGGTGGCGGCTAGGAAGCGTTTTTCTCGGGAGAATAGGTGGTCCCCGGTGCAGCCTCTATGGGGGAATCCAGCCCTGCCCCACTTTCGTACGATCCCTGACCCGCATGTCTGGGCAGGGTATGGGGTGAGAACCTTACGGGATATCATGCCGGCTGGGGTGCTGCTGCAGTACGCACAGCTTCGTCGGCAGTTTCGATTGCCAAGCTGGATGTTCTTTCGGTACCTCCAGCTCCGACATGCGGCCAGGGCCCAGTTCCCAGTCACGCCTTTAATTCAGCTGGATCCAGTTGAGGAGGTCCTTTCGCGGGAAGATCTGCGGAAACCACTTTCGGTTCTATACGGTACCCTGCTGAGGACTGACTCTCCGAAGATCGAGAGGCTCTGGGATCAATGGAGGGCGGATATACCAGCCCTTGAGAGGGAGGATTGGGAAGATGCACTGGAAAACTGCCCTAAACTGGTTATCTCCTCCCGTGATAAGCTGCTGCAAGTTAAACTACTCCACAGGGTCTATCTTACGCCCGCTAGGCTTCATAGAATCTATCCGGATAGGGACCCTAATTGCCCTCGGTGCCTGGTCCAATCAGGGGACCTGCTGCATATGCTCTGGGCTTGCTCCAAGTTACAGGATTTTTGGAGGGAGGTGTTTGAGTTAGTTAATCTTAAGCTGGAACTGTCGCTCCCCTTGTCGCCAGAGCTAGCACTCCTAGGTATTCCAGATGATGGCCAGAGATCGCACCATAGTAGATTGCTCATAGGATACTTGCTGTACTATGCCAAGAAGGCTATTATTTGTAAATGGCAGTCTCCCGATCCTCCAACTGTGTCCGCCTGGTTGGCTATGATCAATGCTGCCCTGCCGCTCTACAGGTTGACGTATATTAGTAGAGGTTGTTCTTGGAAGTTTGATAAAGTGTGGCAGTTGCGGCTCGCTACGTGAGGGGTCCCCGCCCTGGGGTCTTGTGGTCCTGGGGGGGGGGTCGTGTTCCCGGGGATGAGGCAGTGTGTCTTCCATTCTGGGGGAGTAGGCTGTATTTTGTTTTGTTTTGTCTTTGTTTTTTGTGCACTAAGCTTACTGGGTCACTTGAGCCATCCTGATTCCTGTAGGTCATGGTGTCCCTATCTACATTGTTGTGCCCTGAGATATTTTGATGTGATAGTCATCTGTTTGCCTGTAATTTCAATGTACTGTCATGACAATGGTTGTGCCAACCAAATCTATGTGGTATTTTCTTTTCTCTGTACTGATTTTTGCTTAATAAAGAACCCCTGTTTGTTAAAAAAAAAATACATATTGACCATTGTGCCCTATATATGGTCGGATTTTTTGATCTATGTATACATGACCCCAGCGAGCGTATATGCACTTTTGTATTTGCTCGGTACC
>JARGYO010001065.1:120000-135751 GCA_029206835.1 Rana muscosa | reverse complement strand
GCAAATATCTGTGAAGACTATTCAAGAGGGTACATGATTGAATAACCTTTTTTCCTGGATCTTCCCCAAGTCGGCCTACTATGGGTCAGGTTCGCCCTCTCTGACCCCTCCAGGACCACCTCTTTCTTAGCCCATAAAGGGCGGCCGTCTGCCCCACAGCAGTGTTCATGTTTCGTCCTCGCTCCGGACGCCTTTTATTTATTTATTCTTCTCCACCCACCATCCATCCTGTTCGGGTTCAGCCTCTGAAGACCCCCCCATATAGGCTGTAAATCTCCTGAGGAGGTGGGTTCCCGTGGTGCTGGGATTCTATGGTACAGTATAAATGACTGCGTATTACTGGCAAAGGTCACTGGCAGTATAAATGACTGTATACACCTTTGTTAGGCAGGGGTTGGCACTCTCTCCACATATATTCTTATGAACTGGGAGATCTTCCTTCCAGCCTGTCCGGCGGATACAGCCGATGAGGAGTGGAGTAGGTTAGACCTGGTCTCTGCGGTATCAATGACAAGATCAGCTGTAGGTTTTCCTAATGGGGCCTAAAAAGGGAATGCCAGCAACGTCTACAGTTGTGTCTTCCTGGATTGTCAAGACCCGGCATGTTGCATACAGAACGCCGGGCCTTCCTCCTCCTTCAGAGATCAAAGCACATTCGACGAGGGGGTATGGCAGCATCCTGGGCAGCATAAGCGAAGGTCGCCCCTGAGGTCGTTTGCAGAGCAGCGAGCTGGGGTGCGCCCAACACATTTTATTAGGCAGTACGGGCTTAATATGGCTTGTCCGCCTGAGGAAACATTTTGGCTCTACGGTTATTACGACGGCTGTTGCCCATTAAAAAATTGAGTAGCATTGCATTGAGGGTTTGGCTTGTTTTTTTGTTCTTGTCTTCCCTCCCTTCTTAATATTTCTTGGTACATCCCATAGTAGGCGGACATGGGAGGATCCAGGAATAAGGAACATTGTTATCCATACTTACCGTAATTTTCCTTCCCTGGATCCTCCCCATGTCAGCCTACTATGGGTCAGGTCCGCCCTCTCTGACCCCTCCAGGACCACCTCTTTCTTAGCCCATAAATGGCAGCTGTCTGTCCCACACCAATGTTCAAAAAATACCCGCCTCGCGTCAGATAAACTGGGTGGGAATCCCTCTGGCTGACATGGGGAGGATCCAAGAAAGGAAAATTATGGTAAGTATGGATAACAATTTTCCTTATTCCTGGACCTCCCCATGTCAGCCTACTATGGGATGTACCAAGCAATATTAAGAAGGGAGGGAAGACAAAACCGTGACCGTGCGCTTCTTCAGGATGTCAATTTTCATCACCTTCTTAACCACTTTGCCGACCAGCACACACACTTTTACGTTGACAGAATGGCACGGACAGGCAAATGGGCGTACAGGTACAACCCCTTTAAGTTTGCCGCCGTGTGGTCGCGCGTGACCGTGCTCGTGGACTCGATGTCCGCCGGTGTCCCGCGATCGTCTCACGGAGCTGAAGAGCGGGGAGAGGTCAGTGTAAACACAACAATTCCCCGTTCTGCCTAGTGACACTGTCACTGATCGTCTGTTCCCTCTCATCGTGAGCAGCGATCAGTGACGTGTCACTCGTAGCCACGCCCCCCCAACAGTTAGAATCACTCCCTAGGACACACTTAATCCCTTCCTCGCCCCCTAGTGGTTAACCCCCTTCACTGCCCGTCACATTTACACAGTAACCAATGCATTTTTATAGGCACCGATTGCTGTATAAATGTGAATGGTCCCAAAATAGCGGCAAAAGTGTCCGATGTGTCCGCCATAATGTCGCAGTCACGATTAAAAAAATAAATAAATCGCTGATCGCCGCCATTACTGATGAAAACTATTAAAATTAATTATTAAATGAAAATGCCATAAAACTATCCCCTATTTTGTAGACGCTATAACTTTTGCGCAAACAAAATCAATAAGCGCTTATTGCGATTTTTTTTTTTACCAAAAATATGTAGAAGAATACGTATCGGCCTAAACTGAGGAAAAAAAGTGTTTTTTTCAAAATTGTCACTCTATTTTTGTTTATAGCGCAAAAAATAAATAAAAACCGCAGAGGTGATCAAATACCACCAAAAGTGCTCTATTTGTGGGGACAAAAAAAGACGTAAATTTTGGTTTGGGAGCCACGTCGCACGACCGCGCAATAGTCAGTTAAAGCGCTGCAGTGCCGAAATCGCAAAAAAAGCGCTCTGGTCTTTGGCCAGCCAAATGGTCCGGGGCTGAAGTGGTTAAAGGGATCAATGTCCAATCAGTGTATTCTACATCAGAGTACGATTTATGGGCCGTCTTGTGGTGACGGGTCATAAAACAAAAACAAGAGACAGATTATTTGTATAAAGTGTGACACGGGGATATTTGGAAAAATGTAACCCAAAAATTTGGTCATTGATTCTCAACAAATGCATAAAGATAAGATAAGTATATATATATATGTAACGTAAGTTCACGGGAGGCTTAGACCCAAGTACAGAGCTATAGTACGCTATATCTTGGTTATCAAATTAATATTTACAAATGCAAGGGGGGGGGGGGATTCGGATGGATTCGGTACTTCACGCAGATAAGGTCGGCCAAATGGGCCAATCACGGCTCAAGGAAAACCTTGAGGCTTAAGTCGTTGTTCAATCCGTTAGGCTGTAAAGTATGAAGTCTGAAAATCCATGAACACCGGTCCTTGCGACAGCAAGTGTGGACGGGACGGAAGAGTCCACGGATTCCCTACCGCCAGCCTTACGATCCTCTGCATACCGGGATCTTCTGGGCCATGCCGGGGCTACTAGGATTACCGGCTTCCGTTCCTCTTTGATCCTGCGTAGAAGCTGCGGTAGCAGCTGAACTGGGGGGGGGGGACGCATAATAGGATTTTTATAACAGCTTACCTGTAAAATCCTTTTCTTGGAGTACATCACGGGACACAGAGCGACATAGTCATTACTAATGGGTTATATAGTTACCATCAGGTGCTGGCACTGGCAACTTCCAAAACCGGAAGTACCCTCCCCTATATAAGCCCCTCCCATCCGGGAGCACCTCAGTTTTGTAGCAAAGCAATAAGTGTCCCCAAAGAGGGGCGGGAGCTCTGTGTCCCGTGATGTACTCCAAGAAAAGGATTTTACAGGTAAGCTGTTATAAAAATCCTATTTTCTTTCTCGTACATCACGGGACACAGAGCGGCATAGTCATTACTAATGGGATGTCCTAAAGCAATGCCAAATGAGGGGGGGGATACACCATATATAAGCTGAGCGCTATCAGACATGAGGATCTTTTGCGGCCTGCAACACACTGCGCCCAAAGGCGACATCCTCCTGACTTCTAACGTCCACCTGGTAAAACCTAGTAAACGTGTGTACTGAAGACCATGTTGCGGCCTTACAGACTTGAGCCAGGGAGGCCTGGTGATGCACTGCCCATGAAGTTCCAACTGCTCTCGTGGAGTGCGCTCTAACTTTGAACGGAGGCGGTCTCCTTCTCAAGCCATAGGCTTGTATTATGACCTGTCGAATCCACTTGGCTAAAGTAGATTTTGACGCTGCCTGACCCTTTCTGGGGCCTTCCGGCAGAATAAACAAAGTATCCGTTCTGCGAATCTGAGCAGTGGCTTTTAGATAAGCTTTAACTGCTCTTACTACATCCAAAGAATGCAATAACTTTTCCTCTACCGAAGTAGGCTTGGGGAAAAAAGAAGGAAGAACCACATCTTGGTTCAAATGAAAACTCGATACCACCTTAGGAAGAAAGGCTGGATGAGGACGTAACACTACTCTGTCCTTATGGACAACCAGATATGGCTCCTTACAGGACAAGGCGGCTAATTCCGATACTCTTTTAGCCGAACAAATGGCTACTAGAAAAATCAATTTCCTGGTGAGAAGCACCAAGGAAATATGCTGTAATGGTTCAAATGGTTGTTTCTGTAGAACCGACAGAACCAAGTTTAGATCCCATGGACATATGGGAATATTAACCGGAGGACTAATACGCATCACTCCTTGTATAAAGGCTTTGACTAGTGAATGCGAAGCCAAGGGCCTTTGAAAAAATATTGACAAGGCCGAAATCTGACCTTTGATAGTACTCAAGGCAAGCTTCCTATCTACAGCCCATTGTAGGAAGTCCAGAATTCTACCTATTACGTATTTACGTGGATGCCATTTCCTGGCCTCACACCAGGCGATGTACGCCTTCCAGATTCTATAGTAGATCTGCCTGGATACCGGTTTCCTGGCATTGATCATGGTAGACACCACAGCATTAGAGAGCCCTCTCCTTTTTAGAATGTGGGCTTCAATAGCCAGGCCGTCAAACCTAGGGCTGGTAAGGAAGGGTGGTATATCGGTCCCTGCGAAAGCAGGTCCGGACGATGTGGGAGGGTCCAAGGACTCCCCACAGACATTTTTACGATCTCCGCGTACCATGCTCTTCGGGCCACGCTGGAGCCACCAGAATCACTGGTTTCTTTTCTACCCTGATTCTGCGGAGTAATCGAGGTAACAATTGTGGCGGTGGGAATGCATATATCAGCTTGAACTGATCCCAAGGGAACACTAGGGCATCCGAGCCGCACGCTAGGGGATCCCTTGTCCAAGAGACAAACCTGTCCACTTTTGTGTTGAATCTGGATGCTAGCAGATCTACATCCGGTGTTCCCCACCGCTGACATATTGTCCGGAAAACCTCGGGATGAAGGGACCATTCCCCTGGGCATAATTGTTGGCGACTTAGAAAGTCCGCCTTCCAATTCTCCACCCCTGGAATGAATACCGCAGATATGGCTGGGACATATCTTTCTGCCCATCTCAGGATGTAATTTACTTCCCTTTGGGCTGCACGACTCCTGGTGCCCCCCTGACGATTGATATATGCCACTGCTGTGGCATTGTCTGATTGAATTCTGACAGGGGACCCTTGGAGTTTGGATGTCCATGCTACTAGGGCATACCGGGCTGCTCGTATCTCTAAGAGATTGATGGGCAGGGCCTTTTCCGCATCCGACCATCTGCCCTGGAGAGACCATTGCTCCAGTACTGCTCCCCAGCCTAAAAGGCTGGCATCTGTAGTGACCACCTTCCAAGAAATCGGACTGAAGGATTTCCCTCTTTCCAGATTCCGGGGAACCAACCACCAACGGAGGCTTCTGCGAACGGAAGGGGACAAGGACATTGGTACGTCCAGAGCCTGAACTTTTTTGTTCCAGGCTGACAGTATGGCCCTTTGCAACTTCCTTGAATGGAATTGACCGTAGGGTACTGCTTCGAATGATGCCACCATTTTTCCCAGCAGCCTCATGCACAGGCGTATGGATGGCTGTCTTTTTGAACCCACTAAGTGGATCAAATCTCTCAAAGACGACCCCTTTTCTCGAGGCAAGAAAATTTTTCTCTGGTCTGAATCCAGCCTTAGCCCCAAGTATTCCAGACTTTTGACTGGTTTTAGGGCTGACTTGTCTCGGTTGATAATCCAACCGTGATATTCCAGATACTTGATTGTCTCGTGAACAACCACTTCTAGTTTTTCCACTGAGTGGTCTATCAGCAACAAGTCGTCTAGATATGCCATTATCGTTACACCTCGTGTTCTTAGATTGGCCAATAATGGGGCCAGAATTTTTGTGAACACTCTTGGTGCTGTGGCCAGACCGAAGGGTAAGGCTCTGAACTGAAAATGGCGCCCTTCTATCGCAAAGCGTAGAAATTTTTGGTGGGCTGGAAAGATGGGGATGTGCAAATACGCATCTTTGATGTCGATCGAGGCTAACCATTCCTCCCCTTGTAGGGCAGTGGCTACCGATCGGATCGACTCCATCCGGAAAGTCCTGATATGTAGGAATTTGTTTAGCCCTTTTAGATTTAATATGGGCCTCACGTCCCCGTTTGGCTTCGGAACTGTAAAGAGGTTTGAGTAAAACCCGAACCCCCATTCTTCCAGGGGGACCTCTATAATTACTGCTTGAAGCAATAATTGTTCCAGTGCCAACAGGAGGGATCCTCTCTTCTGGGGATCCCTTGGCACGTTCGACCTTATAAAGCGGGAAGAAGGGGAGTTTTTTAACTCCAATTTGTATCCCAGATTTACTGCGGAGAGCACCCATCTGTCTCTGATCGTGTCCCGCCAGTTCTCTGCGAACAACTGAAGTCTTCCCCCCACCCGATTGAGTGGGGGGCAACCCTTCATGCATTTGACTTTGGGGGAGGTTTTGTACCTCTCCTGCTCCAGGGCTTCTTGTTACCCTGCAACTGTCCCTGATTTTTATCTCCGGGATTTGACCGGGGAGGCCGTCGGAACTGTTTCACAGCCGATGTCCTAGGGACTGGAGAAGCCGGCCTCTTAAAAGAGGGACCTCTAACTCTATTTTTGACCGGCAAGAGTGTACTTTTACCGCTGGAAATTCTCTGGATATACTTGTCCAGGTCTTCCCCGAATAAGCGCTCCCCATGAAATGGGAAGCTGACCAGCAATTTTTTACAGGGAGCTTCAGCAGACCAGTTTTTTAGCCATAGAAGCCTGCGCATATGTACTACAGACAGCGTAAGGCGGGAGGCCTGATGGATTGAATCCTTTATAGCGTCCACCGCAAAGCATAAGGCTCTAGGTAGATCAGCTAGAGCAAGAGCCTGCTGATCTGGCAAGTCCCTTAAGACCTGTTTCAACTGATCCTTCACTGCTTGGCAGACCCCAATAGCTGCCACTGCTGGTTGTGTCACCAATCCTGCTGTAGAAAAAGCAGATTTCAATAAGGACTCCAATTTTTTATCTATTGGGTCCTTGAACATTTGGACATTTTCCACCGGACATGTCAGTGATTTATTCACACAAGAGATGGCTGCGTCCACTGTAGGGACCTTCCATTTTCTGACGAACTTATCCTCCATAGGATAGACCACCGGAAATCTCTTGGGGGGAGTAAATATTTTGTCAGGATGCTCCCAATCCTGGTAAATGAGCCCCTCCAGTAAAGGATGGATCGGAAAAGAACAAACAGTCTGGGGAGCTTTTAGCGACCCCAACGAGGAGACAGAAGAGGAGGATGGCTCCGCAAGTGGCATTTTAAATGCTGATCGGACCATATTAGTCAGGGACTGCACCCATAACCTCTCAGCATGTGATGCTGAGAACGGCTCCTCCACTGTTGATTCCTCTACAACCGAATCGACCTCATCCTGATCCCCCTCAGGTAGGTCGACCTCTGTATGGGACTGTTGCTCTGTTAACAGGCACTCTGAGGGAGGAGACGGAGATCGAGCGCTTTTCTCCTGTGACAGGGAAGCCGCGATCAATGCTGACAATCTCTCTTCCAGCCCTCCCAGAGCTGAGGAAAAAACCTCCTCTGTTACATACACAGGAGCAGGTGAACTGAGGACAGCCACAGTACCAGGTACTCCTGGGGGTGCCCTACGGTCACTAACCTCTGATTCTTCAGGGGAGACTGGTGCAGCCAAAGCATGCCCAAGATCCTCAGAGCCCGATGGAGACCCCCTATTCCTCCTGGAATTTCTAGTCCCGGAGTTTTTAGACGGCATATTCCTAAGCCACAAAGCTGAGGTATTCCAGCCGAAAATACACCAGTTACTGATAATAGTCTAGCATAAATGCTGCTATAATAAACAGTTGGTGTCTACTAATGTGCCTTTCTAGGGGATGCCTGTATCAACCGCTTGCTGTATGCCTTTAAATGTTGCCAGCTCTGTCTCTGTACTTCATAGCCAGCTTACTGCAATAATGTGGCTTTTTAAAACCTGCTGGGACGCCCGCACATGCGCAGAAGCGCTGCGGCGCGCACAGAGCGTCATCCCCCAGGCCCCGCCCCTTTTTCCGGCCACCTCTATATATAGAGGCGCGTGCACGCGCACGCGCGCGGCCACGTGCGCCTCGGCGCTAATTTTCAAACATGGAAACCAGGGACAGGAGCCAGGGCCCCCTTTGCCGCAGGCCGGGGGATAGACGAACAGTGCAACATGGCAGAGGAAACAGTTTCCTGTAGGAGAACTCACCAGCTGCCTGGACTTTGCTCTCTGAGAAGAAACTAGTCCATATGACAAGAAAAACTTTCCACAGCGGCCTCTAGTGGACAAACACAGGTACCGCAGTTTAATATACTAAACATATATAAAAAAACATTCCTTTTTTTTTCTTGACCACCATTAAAAATTATTACATTTTTTTAGTAGTTACAGGCATGCACAGATATTAGCGGGAATACCGTTAGGTAACAGACAGAAAGACAAATTAGGCTTGGGGGTCCCCCAATAGAACCAAGTTCCTGGGGGCCCCCACTTACCTGTTCCCCGCCGCAGGACTTTGTTTGGTCCACAAAAGCCCAAACTTCACCTATCACGGCAGGCATTGTAATCAAACCTTCAGGGACCGGGTTCCCAAGGATTCCACTCCCCTGGACCTGTATAGCACCCTGCACAGAAAACATCTTGGTCGTGGGTATGACCAGAGCTCTGGATCCCAGGGTCCAGCTCTCCTAAGAGAAGCATTACAGGCAGAACCTTGCTCTTCTCTGCAAGGCCCGGGTACCGACCGTTTAGCTATGAAGCTTTTTTGGTCGGATCCGGAATAGCTTACTGAGGCCCAAAAGAACCTGTACGCAAGCTCAGTGAAAAACACATGTTTCTTCTTGGCCAACACCTTAGACACTGGCAAAAAAACTGAGGTGCTCCCGGATGGGAGGGACTTATATAGGGGAGGGTACTTCCGGTTTTGGAAGTTGCCAGTGCCAGCACCTGACGGTAACTATATAACCCATTAGTAATGACTATGTCGCTCTGTGTCCCGTGATGTACGAGAAAGAAAAATCAGTAAAAACTGATCCCAAGGGGTCGCTAACGCATCTGTCCCACATGCGAGTGGATCCCTTGTTCTTGACACAAAGTTGTCCAACTTCTTGTTGAACACGGGCACCAATAGATCTACGTCCGGTGTGCCCCATTTTTTTCCCCAGGGTTTTTTCCCCTGTTACCAGTCTGGCTGCCGTGTTCTGGACGACTTGTAGGCGCGCCATCTGGTATTTGGGTAGTCCTATGTAGAGGGCGTTTGTGTAGTCCAGTCGGGAATTGATGATTGTTCCGACTACTACTGCTGTCTCCTCTTCTGTGATGAAGGGGATGAGTCTACGCAGCAGGCGAAGGAGATGGTGAGATCTGCTGACTACTGATCCTATTTGTGCGTCCATCGACATTTTCGAGTCAATAATGACTCCAAGACTTTTGTGCTCGGAGTGATGGTCTGTCCAAGGATGGTGGGTGGTGTCCATGAAGTCTCAGCTTTTGTCTTTTGGTTTGCGTGGAGGAGAAGAAGTTCTGTTTTGGATCCATTGAGTTTGAGGGAACTCCGTCATCCAATCATCGATTAGTGTGAGGCATTTCTCTAGTCCGTGGTATTGGTCTTTTTTTCCGGTGATGCGAAAGTAGAGTTGGGTGTCGTCAGCATATGAGTGGTAGCACAGATCCTGTTTTCTGATGATTCTGAAGAGTGGGCGGAGGTAGATGTTGAAGAGCACGGGTGACAGGGGTGATCCTTGAGGGACTCCGCAAGAAATTGCGCAAGTTTCAGGAGGTGAAGACTCCTAGTTTCACTGTCTGTGAGCGATTTTCTAGGAAGGATGCGAACCAGGGTAGGTCAGGGTCTGTGATTCCTGCTACTTCTTTAAGGCGAAGGAGTAGAGTTTTGTGGTCTACTGTGTTGAAAGCTGCACTGAGGTCCAGCAGCACCAGGAGACACGATTCTCCGTCATCTGCTGCTTCGAGGACGTCATCCCATATTTTAAGAAGGGCCGTTTCTGTGCCATGGCCTGGGCGGAAGCCTGATTGTAGTGGGTCCGGGAGTTTGTGGAAGTCTAAGTGGAGTTGTAGCTGTTGTACTGCTTTCTCCATGATCTTGGAGATGGTGTTGAGGCTTGTTACCGGTCTGCGGTAGTTTGGGGTCTTTGGGGTCAAGGTTGGGCTTCTTTAGGAAAGGTTTGATTATGCCTTGCTTGAGGGGGATCGGAACAACACCTTCTTTGAACGATTGGTTTACAAGATGTGTGATGGTGGGTGCCAAGATTTCGGTACATTCTTTCAGGAGTTTTGTAGAAATGATGTCATTTGGAATCTTTAAGAGCCTCAACCACAAAACATAAGGCCCTAGGTAGCTCAGCTTACTCACGGGCCACTTCCCCTTGAGCGGGGACACCTTTAATAATCTGCTTAAGCTGGTCTATTAGGGATTGACAAATGCCTATCGCTGCTACTGCAGGTTGTGCTGCTGCACCCGCTACAGCAAACGAGGAGACAGAAATTGCCGCTCCAAACAGGTCCACCTTGATTGCAATCTTTCTCTCAGGAACCGAGGGTGCTGGCAATACACAAGGCAATTGAGAACAAAGATAATTAGGACAGCCGCACTCCAATCCAACCTGGCTTTATTTTCAAAGTAAAAACAGGCACTAAATATCACAGCAACGAAACCTTAGGACAGCCGACGCATTTCACACTTGTTCAGTGCTTACTCATAGCTTACGAGGCTTCGAGCAAAGATTCCAGCTTCTTATCGGCTGGATCCTTAAAAACCTGGACTTTGTCTACTGGGCAAGTCAGACTCTTATTCACAGAACATACAGCCGCATCTACTGCTGGCAAACTCCACGTCTTAGTCAACATTTCCTCCATAGGATAGAAAAGAGAAATTTTTCTAGGAGGAAGAAAATACTTATCTGGGTGATCCCAGTCAGCATATATCAGCAGCTCCAGCAATGGGTGTACAGGAAATGCATGTGGACCCTGCGGAGGCCTTAAAGAACCCAAAAGAGGAAAAGGGGCCCTCGGCTACCTGTGCTGGGGGCAACTTGTATCCAGAACGGACCAATTCCGTAAGGGATTGCACTAGCAATGTCTGAGATTGCGAGGCTGAGAAGGGCTCTTCTGAGAATGAAACCTCAGAGGGGGGAGTCATCCGCCTGCCCTTCCTCCCGGTCACCCAATGATATCTCAAAATCATCAGCCTATTCCTGTTTGAACACTGGAAGGTCAGGCGAAGGAGAAGAGGACCTATCGCGTTTTTTCCCGGACTGGGAGGAAGACGCGAACATATCAGCTACTTTTCTGTCCAAACCAGCTAACGCTGAAGCCAAATCGTCCTCGGTGACGTACGCAGAGGCGGAAGTATTGGAATGCCTGAGAGCCTGAATGGCTCCGACTGGCCGGTTGCTTCTGGTTTTTCAGGGGAGGATAGAACTGTGATTAGGATTCTCAGACCGCGGCACCCTTGCGCTCCTCCCCTTCGTATGCTTCTCGCCTCTCTTTTGGGAAGACATAGTCCTAAGCACAAAAGGCAGAGGTACTTACAACGTGCATCTACTGCCGAGCTATAGTCCAGCAATTGGAATATGCCGCTATCACTTCTCAGCCCGATGCGGAGTAGACGTGCCTTTAGAAATGCCTCTAACCGAAACCAATACAGCGCTTACATGCCCTCGTATGGTCTGTGTCCCTCTGTCAGCCACCAGACTCTTTCCAGAGTAAAAAGCTTTATAGGCAGTAAGCCTTGCGCCGTGTATTATGTGAACGTTCGTTTTCCACGTGCACGTTGGCCACGTTCGTTTCCACGTGCACACCCCCGCGTCCTAGGATAGCTAGGATAGCTTAAACAGAGCTATTCCCGCGCGCGTGACCAAATGGTCCTGAAAACGGAAAAGGGAAAAGCCGACTGCCGTGTTTCAGGGCGGCGATACCCTCCAGGGGTAGGGAACCTTGGCTCTCCAGCTGTTTCAAAACTACAAGTCCCATGAGACATTGCAAGACCCTGACCATAACAGGCATGACTCGCAGAGGCATGATGGGACTTGTAGTTTCGAAACAGCTGGAGAGCCAAGGTTCCCTACTCCTAGCCCCTTTCGGCAGCCATGACAGAGCGGAGAAAGGAGGGAACGCAGTTCCACACGAGCGCTTGCCAGACACTGAGCACACTGCAGGGGAAGCATGGCAAATGTTAAACACCAGGTATGTTACAATTACACCTTCTAGTGGTAACAAAAAAACAACAGGCAAGGCAACGGTTTACTCATAACTCCAAAAGTGAACCCTATGAGTTCCTTGGGAATCTTCTTTGACTTACCATTCCCGCCGCAGGCTACTGCTGGAAAAACACAGACAGACCCAATCTTCACCCATCACGGCGGGCCATGTCATGATGGACCTTCAAGGACCAGGTCCCCCTTGCATACTGGAGTCCACTCCTCCCTTGGACCCATACAGCACCCTGCCGGACGACCTTTGATTTAGGTATGTGACCAAGGTGCCGGATCCCAGGGTCCAGCCCTCAACAGAGGAGCATTACAGGCAAGTGACCTTGCTTTTCCACGAGGCTTGGGTACCATCCATTTTGGCCATTGGTTTCTTTGGCATCTAGACTGGATCCGACTGCTTAGCCCCCTTGATCCTGAATAAGGATTTCCGCAACGGGGCTTCTTCTTTAGCACTTCATCAACCGTGACCAACACCTTCAGACACTGGCTAAAAAAAAACAGAGGTACTTCCTGTATGGGAGGGGTTATATAGAGGGGGACTTCCTGTCTTTGAATGTACCAGTGTCCATTCACCTATAGGTGGCGTATAACCCACATAGTAATTACTATGGCTGCTCTGTGTCCCGTGATATACGATAAAGAAATCATGACAGACACCCCCCCCCCCCAGCTCTCCTTTACACCCTCAGTGAGTATACTCCCATCTCCATTTCTCCCCTCACAGCACACAGACTGACCGCACACAGCACACAGACTGACCGCACACAGCACACAGACTCACCGCACACAGCCTCACCGCACACAGCCTCACCGCACACAGCCTCACCGCACACAGCCTCACCGCACACAGCCTCACCGCACACAGACTCACCGCACACAGACTCACCGCACACAGACTCACCGCACACAGACTCACCGCACACAGACTCACCGCACACAGACTCACCGCACACAGACTCACCGCACACAGACTCACCGCACACAGACTCACCGCACACAGACTCACCGCACACAGACTCACCGCACACAGCACACAGACTCACCGCACACAGACTCACCGCACACAGACTCACCGCACACAGACTCACCGCACACAGACTCACCGCACACAGACTCACCGCACACAGACTCACCGCACACAGACTCACCGCACACAGACTCACCGCACACAGACTCACCGCACACAGACTCACCGCACACAGACTCACCGCACACAGACTCACCGCACACAGACTCACCGCACACAGACTCACCGCACACAGACTCACCGCACACAGACTCACCGCACACAGCACACAGACTCACCGCACACAGCACACAGACTCACCGCACACAGCACACAGACTCACCGCACACAGCACACAGACTCACCGCACACAGCACACAGACTCACCGCACACAGACTCACCGCACACAGCACACAGACTCACCGCACACAGCACACAGACTCACCGCACACAGCACACAGACTCACCGCACACAGACTCACTGCACACAGCACACAGACTCACCGCACACAGCACACAGACTCACCGCACACAGCACACAGACTCACCGCACACAGCACACAGCCTCACCGCACACAGACAGACTCACCGCACACAGACAGACTCACCGCACACAGACAGACTCACCGCACACAGACAGACTCACCGCACACAGACAGACTCACCGCACACAGACAGACTCACCGCACACAGACCGCACAGTCCATTCCATCACACAGAGTGCTGTCTGTGGGCACTGACAACCCATACAGCAACACACACTCACCTGTACTCGGAGTGGTTTAACTTTATAGCTTCTGTATAATAATGTAAAGCCTCCAGAAACCTCTCCTTGCCGGCCATATTATTACCAATATCTGTAAAGAAACAACCAATATTAGGAAGGGAAGATCGGCAGGATAGAGTGGGGGGGGGAGATAGGCAGGATAGAGGGGGGGGGGATCGTCAGGATAGAGTTGGGGGGGGGGCAGACAGAGAGGCCAAAGGACATGACCTCAGGGTAAAGGGTACATAGCGGCAGGAGGTGGCGCCCACACAGGGTAGTAGAAGTGTGGGCCACTCAGATAACACTGTTACAGTGAAGAGGGGGGGGTGTGAGGGGTGTATGGGGGGGGCAGGGGGTTCGGCACTTATAGAATAATACAGCAGGCAAGACTTTCTATATCTGCACTTACTTGCTAAATCCAGACTCTCCTGTATCTTATACCGTTCCATCTGAAAGAGAGAAAAAGACCCTAAGAACCGCGAGAGAGAGCGCGAAAGAGAGCGCGAGAGAGAGCGCGAGAGAGAGCGCGAGAGAGAGCGCGAGAGAGAGCGCGAAAGAGAGAGCGAAAGAGAGAGCGAAAGAGAGAGCGCGAGAGCGAGAGAGAAAAAAGAGAACAAGAATGAGAGAGAGAGAGAACGAGAGAGAGAGAGAACGAGAACGAGAGAGAGAGAACGAGAGAGAGAGAGAACGAGAGAGAACGAGAGAGAACGAGAGAGAACAAGAGAGAACGAGAGAGAACGAGAACGAGAGAGAACGAGAACGAGAGAGAACGAGAACGAGAGAGAGAGCGCGAGAGAGAGCGAGCGAGAGAGAGCGCGAGAGAGAGAGAGAGCGCGAGAGAGAAAAAAGAGAACGAGAACGAGAGAGAGAGAACGAGAGAGAGAGAGAACGAGAGGAGGAGGAGGAGACGAAGAAGAAGGAGACGAAGAAGAAGAAGGAGACGAAGAAGAAGAGAGAGAACGAGAGAGCGAGAGAGAGAACGAGAGAGCGAGAGAGAGAACGAGAGAGAGAGAGAGAGAACGAGAGAGAGAGAGAGAGAACGAGAGAGAGAGAACGAGAGGAGGAGGAGGAGGAGGAGGAGGCGAAGAAGAAGGAGATGAAGAAGAAGAAGGAGACGAAGAAGAAGAAGAAGAAGAAGGAGGAGGAGGAGGAGAAGGAGACGAAGAAGGAGACGGAGACGAAGGAAGGAGACGAAGAAGGAGACGAAGAAGGAGACGAAGAAGAAGGAGACGAAGAAGGAGACGAAGAAGAAGGAGGAGACGAAGAAGAATGGCGCGTACACACGACCGTTTTTAACGACGTGTAAAATGGCCATGAAAAAATTGGAACATGCTCTCGTCATGAAAAACGGCCGTGTGTACGGTCACATTCGTCACGCTGTAACGGACTGAAAAGCACGAGGCTGAAAAGCGCGAATCGTCGCTCACCAAACTTTACTAACATGAAGGGTGGCGCCATCCGAATGGAACTTCCCCTTTATAGTGCCGTCATACGTGTTTTACGTCACCGCGCTTTACTCAAACATTTTTTTCACGATAGAAGGAGAAGAAGAAGAAGGAGAAGAAGGAGACGAAGACGGAGGAGGAGGAGGAGGAGAAGAAGGAGACGAAGAAGGAGAAGAAGGAGACGAAGAAGGAGAAGAAGGAGACGAAGAAGGAGAAGAAGAAGGAGGAGGAGAAGAAGGAGACGAAGAAGAAGAAGGAGACGACGAAGAAGGAGACGACGAAGAAGGAGACGACGAAGAAGGAGACGACGAAGAAGGAGACGACGAAGAAGGAGACGAAGAAGGAGGAGGAGACGAAGAAGAAGAAGGAGACGAAGAAGAAGAAGGAGACGAAGAAGAAGAAGGAGACGAAGAAGAAGAAGGAGACGAAGAAGAAGGAGACGAAGAAGAAGAAGACGAAGAAGAAGAAGGAGACGAAGAAGAAGAA
>JARGYO010001065.1:107500-110000 GCA_029206835.1 Rana muscosa | reverse complement strand
AGGAGACGAAGAAGAAGAAGAAGGAGACGAGGAAGGAGAAGAAGAAGAAGGAGACGAAGAAGAAGGAGACGAAGAAGAAGAAGGAGACGAAGAAGAAGAAGGAGACGAAGAAGAAGAAGGAGACGAAGAATGAGAAGGAGACGAAGAATGAGAAGGAGACGAAGAAGAAGAAGGAGACGAAGAAGAAGAAGAAGGAGACGAAGAATAAGAAGGAGACGAAGAATAAGAAGGAGACGAAGAAGAAGAAGGAGACGAAGAAGAAGAAGGAGAAGAAGGAGATGAAGGAGGAGGAGGAGACGAAGAAGAAGAAGGAGACGAAGAAGAAGAAGGAGACGAAGAAGAAGGAGACGAAGAAGAAGGAGACGAAGAAGAAGAAGGAGACGAAGAAGAAGAAGAAGGAGACGAAGAAGAAGAAGGAGACGAAGAAGAAGGAGACGAAGAAGAAGAAGGAGACGAAGAAGAAGAAGAAGGAGACGAAGAAGAAGAAGAAGGAGACGAAGAAGAAGAAGGAGACGAAGAAGAAGAAGGAGACGAAGAAGAAGGAGACGAAGAAAAAGAAGAAGGAGAAGGAGACGAAGAAGAAGAAGGAGACGAAGAAGAAGAAGGAGAAGAAGGAGACGAAGAAGAAGAAGGAGAAGGAGACGAAGAAGGAGAAGGAGACGAAGAAGAAGAAGGAGACGAAGAAGAAGGAGACGAAGAAGGAGACGACGAAGAAGAAGGAGGAGACGAAGAAGAAGAAGGAGACGAAGAAGGAGACGAAGAAGAAGAAGGAGACGAAGAAGAAGAAGGAGACGAAGAAGAAGAAGGAGAAGAAGAAGAAGGAGACGAAGGAGACGAAGAAGAAGAAGACGAAGAAGAAGAAGACGAAGAAGAAGAAGACGAAGAAGGAGAAGAAGAAGGAGACGAAGAAGGAGACGAAGAAGGAGACGAAGAAGGAGACGAAGAAGGAGACGAAGAAGAAGAAGGAGACGAAGAAGGAGACGAAGAAGGAGGAGGAGACGAAGAAGGAGGAGGAGACGAAGGAGACGAAGAAGAAGGAGACGAAGAAGAAGGAGACGAAGAAGAAGAAGAAGGAGACGAAGAAGAAGAAGGAGACGAAGAAGAAGAAGGAGACGAAGAAGAAGAAGGAGATGAAGAAGAAGAAGGAGATGAAGAAGAAGAAGGAGACGAAGAAGAAGAAGGAGATGAAGAAGAAGAAGGAGATGAAGAAGAAGAAGGAGACGAAGAAGAAGAAGGAGACGAAGAAGAAGAAGGAGACGAAGAAGAAGGAGACGAAGAAGAAGAAGGAGACGAAGAAGAAGACGAAGAAGGAGGAGGAGACGAAGGAGAAGGAGACGAAGGAGAAGGGTGTGGTCGGGTTCTCCTCACATTATTCTCAGGTTGGGGTGCAGCGGGCAGTTGGTCACATGTTCTCTCCTGAGACCCGTCTGGCACTCTTTCTCGGGACCGTTCCGCTACTCTCTCCTTAGACTGCCCCAGTGGCCTCTCCCATGAAGGCTCCTTTGTTCGCTCCCTGCGCTCCGGCTTGGGCTTCTTCTCCATCCTCTTCTGAGCCTGACGAACAAACGTACTTCCCAGATCCAGGTCATCCTGTAAGCAGAGGGCAGGTGACACTCGGGCCAGATACACTGAGGGCCCCTAACACAGGAACCTCTGCCGTAGGGCCCACCACCACCACACACTACTTGACATAGAAGCGGTCAGACAGCCCTCCACTCGGGTGTAATCTAGAAGAGAGGAGCTCTGATCACACAGGACTGATGGCATTACTAGGACTGCACAGTAGGGTATCTAAAGACAGGTCCTCTTTACTCACATCACTAGCGGAAGTGCTGGAGTCATCCCGGCCCGTGTCCTCATCATCCGCTTTCCCCTTCCGTATCGCACTATTATTATCCATCGTCTCTGTGACCATCACCTGCAAGACAAAACATGGAACCTGCTAACAGACTGCCGTCCAATCAGAGACCAGCCCTGCCTGCATGTCCTGTAGGACGCCGTCCTCTCTCCTTGAACAGTCCCACCCCCGCTCAGTGGTGTGCAGCTATGTGGGTGGAGTTAGCACAGATATGAACACTCCGCCCACTGCCAATGTCCCAAAGCATCATGGACTTGTAGTTCAATGAGGAGGACAAATAGGAACAGGATAGGACGTTGGCCGCCTCAGTGTTCCCTCTGCCCAGTGACCCTGATCCCATTGACCTTCCTCCACCTCCCCCAGTGAGCCTGACTCTGACCTGAACCCATTGACCCTCCCCCACCCAATGAGCCTGACCCTAACCGTGTGGCCCTGACCTTAACCCATTGACCCTCCCCCATCCAATGAGCCTGACCCTAACGGTGTGGCCCTGACCTGAACCCATTGACCCTCCCCCACCCAATGAGCCTGACCCTAACCGTGTGGCCCTGACCTTAACCCATTGACCCTCCCACATCCAATGAGCCTGAACCTACCCGTGTAGCCATGACCTGAACCCATTGACCCTCCCCCACCCAATGA
>JARGYO010001065.1:100000-102500 GCA_029206835.1 Rana muscosa | reverse complement strand
AGGAGAAGGAGACGGAGACGAAGAAGAAGGAGAAGAAGACGAAGAAGAAGGAGAAGAAGAAGAAGAAGGAGAAGAAGAAGAAGGAGGAGGAGAAGAAGGAGACGAAGAAGAAGAAGGAGACGAAGAAGAAGGAGACGACGAAGAAGGAGACGAAGAAGAAGGAGACGAAGAAGAAGAAGGAGACGAAGAAGAAGAAGGAGACGAAGAAGAAGGAGAAGAAGGAGAAGAAGGAGACGAAGAAGACGAAGAAGAAGGAGACGAAGAAGAAGAAGAAGGAGACGAAGAAGACGAAGAAGAAGAAGGCGACGAAGAAGAAGAAGGAGACGAAGAAGGAGACGAAGAAGGAGGAGGAGAAGAAGGAGACAAAGAAGAAGAAGGAGACGAAGAAGGAGACGACGAAGAAGGAGAAGAAGGAGACGAAGAAGGAGACGACGAAGAAGGAGACGAAGAAGGAGAAGGAGACGAAGAAGGAGACGAAGAAGAAGGAGACGAAGAAGAAGAAGGAGACGAAGAAGAAGAAGGAGACGAAGAAGGAGAAGAAGAAGGAGACGAAGAAGGAGAAGAAGAAGGAGGAGAAGGAGACGAAGAAGAAGAAGGAGACGACGAAGAAGAAGACGAAGAAGGAGACGAAGAAGAAGACGAAGAAGAAGAAGGAGACGAAGAAGGAGAAGAAGAAGGAGACGAAGAAGAAGAAGGAGACGAAGAAGGAGAAGAAGAAGGAGGAGAAGGAGACGAAGAAGGAGGAGAAGGAGACGAAGAAGAAGGAGAAGGAGACGAAGAAGACGAAGAAGAAGAAGAAGGAGACGAAGAAGAAGACGAAGAAGAAGACGAAGAAGGAGACGAAGAAGGAGACGAAGAAGGAGAAGAAGGAGGAGGAGAAGGAGACGAAGAAGAAGAAGGAGACGAAGAAGAAGAAGAAGGAGACGAAGAAGGAGAAGAAGGAGAAGAAGAAGGAGACGAAGAAGAAGGAGACGAAGAAGAAGGAGACGAAGGAGACGAAGAAGGAGAAGAAGGAGGAGAAGGAGACGAAGAAGAAGGAGACGAAGAAGGAGACGAAGAAGAAGAAGGAGACGAAGAAGAAGAAGACAAAGAAGAAGAAGACAAAGAAGGAGACGAAGGAGGAGACGAAGAAGAAGGAGACGAAGAAGAAGGAGGAGGAGGAGGAGGAGGAGGAGGAGGAGGAGGAGGAGAAGAAGAAGAAGACAAAGAAGGAGGAGGAGACGACGAAGGAGGAGAAGACGAAGGAGGAGGAGGAGACGAAGAAGGAGGAGGAGACGAAGAAGGAGGAGGAGACGAAGAAGAAGGAGACGAAGAAGAAGAAGAAGAACAAGGAGACGAAGAAGAAGAACAAGGAGACGACGAAGAAGAAGACGAAGAAGGAGACGAAGAAGGAGACGACGAAGAAGAAGACGAAGAAGAAGACGAAGAAGAAGAAGACGAAGAAGAAGAAGGAGACGAAGAAGGAGAAGAAGGAGACGAAGAAGAAGAAGGAGACGAAGAAGGAGAAGAAGAAGGAGGAGAAGGAGACGAAGAAGGAGGAGAAGGAGACGAAGAAGAAGGAGAAGGAGACGAAGAAGACGAAGAAGAAGAAGAAGGAGACGAAGAAGGAGACGAAGAAGAAGACGAAGAAGGAGACGAAGAAGGAGACGAAGAAGGAGGAGAAGGAGACGAAGAAGAAGAAGGAGACGAAGAAGGAGAAGAAGAAGGAGAAGAAGGAGAAGAAGAAGGAGACGAAGAAGAAGGAGACGAAGAAGAAGAAGGAGACGAAGAAGGAGAAGAAGGAGGAGAAGGAGACGAAGAAGAAGGAGACGAAGAAGAAGGAGACGAAGAAGGAGACGAAGAAGAAGAAGGAGACGAAGAAGAAGAAGACAAAGAAGAAGAAGACAAAGAAGGAGACGAAGGAGGAGACGAAGAAGAAGGAGACGAAGAAGAAGAAGGAGGAGGAGGAGGAGGAGGAGGAGGAGAAGAAGAAGACAAAGAAGGAGGAGGAGACGACGAAGGAGGAGAAGACGAAGGAGGAGGAGGAGACGAAGAAGGAGGAGGAGACGAAGAAGGAGGAGGAGACGAAGAAGAAGGAGACGAAGAAGAAGAAGAAGAACAAGGAGACGAAGAAGAAGAACAAGGAGACGAAGAAGAAGAAGAACAAGGAGACGAAGAAGAAGAAGAACAAGGAGACGAAGAAGAAGAACAAGGAGACGAAGAAGAAGAAGAACAAGGAGACGAAGAAGAAGAAGAACAAGGAGACGAAGAAGAAGGAGACGAAGAAGAAGACGAAGAAGAAGAAGACGAAGAAGAAGAAGACGAAGAAGAAGAAGACGAAGAAGAAGAACAAGGAGACGAAGAAGAAGAACAAGGAGACGAAGAAGAAGGAGACGAAGAAGAAGAAGAAGGAGACGAAGAAGAAGAAGGAGACGAAGAAGAAGGAGAAGAAGAAGACGAAGAAGAAGAAGGAGACGAAGAAGGAGAAGAAGAAGGAGGAGAAGGAGACGACGAAGAAGAA
>JARGYO010001065.1:90000-95000 GCA_029206835.1 Rana muscosa | reverse complement strand
AGAAGAAGAAGGAGACGAAGAAGGAGACGAAGAAGAAGGAGACGAAGAAGGAGAAGAAGAAGGAGACGAAGAAGAAGGAGACGAAGAAGAAGGAGACGAAGAAGAAGGAGACGAAGAAGAAGAAGGAGACGAAGAAGAAGGAGACGAAGAAGGAGAAGAAGGAGACGAAGAAGAAGGAGGAGGAGGAGACGAAGAAGGAGGAGGAGAAGGAGACGAAGAAGAAGGAGACGAAGAAGAAGAAGGAGACGAAGAAGAAGAAGGAGACGAAGAAGGAGGAGAAGGAGACGAAGAAGGAGGAGAAGGAGACGAAGAAGGAGGAGAAGGAGACGAAGAAGGAGGAGAAGGAGACGAAGAAGGAGGAGAAGGAGACGAAGAAGGAGGAGAAGGAGACGAAGAAGGAGGAGAAGGAGACGAAGAAGGAGGAGAAGGAGACGAAGAAGGAGGAGAAGGAGACAAAGAAGAAGAAGAAGGAGACGAAGAAGAAGAAGAAGAAGACGAAGAAGAAGAAGGAGACGAAGAAGAAGGAGGAGGAGAAGGAGGAGGAGGAGAAGAAGAAGAAGACGAAGACAAAGAAGACGAAGACAAAGAAGACGAAGACAAAGAAGAAGAAGACAAAGAAGAAGAAGAAGACAAAGAAGAAAAAGAAGAAGAAGACAAAGAAGAAGAAGACAAAGGAGAAGACAAAGAAGGAGACGAAGGAGGAGACGAAGAAGAAGAAGAAGAAGGAGGAGGAGGAGGAGGAGACGACGAAGGAGGAGGAGACGAAGGAGGAGGAGGAGACGAAGAAGAAGAACAAGGAGACGAAGAAGAAGAACAAGGAGACGAAGAAGAAGAACAAGGAGACGAAGAAGAAGGAGACGAAGAAGAAGAACAAGGAGACGAAGAAGAAGAACAAGGAGACGAAGAAGAAGAACAAGGAGACGAAGAAGAAGGAGACGAAGAAGAAGAACAAGGAGACGAAGAAGAAGAACAAGGAGACGAAGAAGAAGAACAAGGAGGCGAAGAAGAAGAAGGAGACGAAGAAGAAGAAGGAGACGAAGAAGAAGGAGACGAAGAAGAAGGAGACGAAGAAGAACAAGGAGACGAAGAAGAACAAGGAGACGAAGAAGAAGAACAAGGAGACGAAGAAGAAGAACAAGGAGACGAAGAAGAAGGAGACGAAGAAGGAGACGAAGAAGAAGAAGGAGACGAAGAACAAGGAGACGAAGAAGAAGAACAAGGAGACGAAGAAGAAGAACAAGGAGACGAAGAAGAAGAACAAGGAGACGAAGAAGAAGAAGAAGGAGACGAAGAAGAAGGAGACGAAGAAGAAGGAGGAGACGAAGAAGGAGACGAAGAAGAAGGAGACGAAGAAGAAGGAGGAGACGAAGAAGAAGGAGACGAAGAAGGAGAAGAAGAAGGAGGAGAAGGAGACGAAGAAGAAGAAGGAGACGAAGAAGAAGAAGGAGACGAAGAAGAAGAAGGAGACGAAGAAGAAGGAGAAGGAGACGAAGAAGGAGGAGAAGGAGACGAAGAAGGAGGAGGAGACGAAGAAGAAGAAGGAGACGAAGAAGGAGACGAAGAAGGAGACGAAGAAGGAGGAGAAGGAGACGAAGAAGAAGGAGACGAAGAAGAAGGAGACGAAGAAGGAGAAGAAGAAGACGAAGAAGAAGATGAAGAAGGAGGAGAAGGAGACGAAGAAGAAGGAGACGAAGAAGAAGGAGACGAAGAAGAAGAAGGAGAAGGAGACGAAGAAGAAGAATAAGAAGAAGAAGAAGGAGGAGACGAAGAAGAAGGAGACGAAGAAGGAGAAGAAGGAGAAGAAGAAGAATAAGAAGAAGAAGAAGAAGGAGGAGAAGGAGACGAAGAAGAAGAAGGAGACGAAGAAGAATAAGAAGAAGAAGAAGAAGGAGGAGAAGGAGACGAAGAAGAAGAAGGAGACGAAGAAGGAGAAGAAGAAGGAGACGAAGAAGGAGACGAAGGAGAAGAAGGAGACGAAGGAGAAGAAGGAGACGAAGGAGACGAAGAAGGAGAAGAAGGAGAAGGAGACGAAGAAGAAGAAGGAGACGAAGAAGAAGAAGGAGACGAAGAAGAAGAAGGAGACGAAGAAGAAGGAGACGAAGAAGAAGAAGGAGAAGAAGAAGGAGACGAAGAAGAAGAAGGAGACGAAGAAGACGAAGGAGACGAAGAAGAAGGAGGAGACGAAGAAGAAGGAGGAGACGAAGAAGAAGGAGGAGACGAAGAAGAAGAAGGAGACGAAGAAGAAGAAGGAGACGAAGAAGAAGAAGAAGGAGACGAAGAAGAAGAAGGAGACGAAGAAGAAGAAGGAGACGAAGAAGGAGAAGAAGGAGACGAAGAAGGAGAAGGAGACGAAGAAGGAGAAGAAGGAGACGAAGAAGGAGAAGAAGGAGACGAAGAGAAGAAGGAGACGAAGAAGAAGAAGGAGACGAAGAAGAAGAAGGAGACGAAGAAGAAGGAGACGAAGAAGGAGACGACGAAGAAGGAGACGAAGAAGGAGAAGAAGGAGGAGAAGAAGACGAAGAAGAATAAGGAGACGAAGAAGAAGGAGGAGAAGAAGGAGACGAAGAAGAAGAAGGAGACGAAGAAGAAGGAGACGAAGAAGAAGAAGGAGACGAAGAAGAAGAAGGAGACGAAGAAGAAGGAGACGAAGGAGGAGGAGGAGGAGGAGGAGGAGAAGAAGAAGACAAAGGAGGAGGAGACGAAGGAGGAGGAGGAGACGAAGGAGGAGGAGGAGACGAAGGAGGAGGACAAGGATACAAAGAAGAAGAACAAGGAGACAAAGAAGAAGAACAAGGAGACAAAGAAGAAGAACAAGGAGACGAAGAAGAAGAACAAGGAGACGAAGAAAAAGAACAAGGAGACGAAGAAAAAGAACAAGGAGACGAAGAAAAAGAAGGAGAAGGAGACGAAGAAGAAGAAGGAGACGAAGAAGAAGACGAAGGAGACGAAGGAGACGAAGAAGAAGGAGACGAAGAAGGAGACGAAGAAGAAGAAGGAGACGAAGAAGGAGACGAAGAAGAAGAAGGAGACGAAGAAGAAGGAGACGAAGAAGAAGAAGACGAAGAAGAAGAAGAAGAAGGAGACGAAGAAGAAGAAGGAGACGAAGAAGAAGAAGAAGAAGAAGAAGGAGACGAAGAGAAGAAGGAGACGAAGAAGAAGGAGACGAAGAAGAAGGAGACGAAGAAGAAGAAGGAGACGAAGAAGAAGAAGGAGACGAAGAAGAAGAAGGAGACGAAGAAGAAGGAGACGAAGAAGGAGACGACGAAGAAGGAGACGAAGAAGGAGAAGAAGGAGGAGAAGAAGACGAAGAAGAATAAGGAGACGAAGAAGAAGGAGGAGAAGAAGGAGACGAAGAAGAAGAAGGAGACGAAGAAGAAGAAGGAGACGAAGAAGAAGGAGACGAAGAAGAAGAAGGAGACGAAGAAGAAGGAGACGAAGAAGAAGGAGACGAAGAAGAAGAAGGAGACGAAGAAGAAGAAGGAGACGAAGGAGGAGGAGGAGGAGACGAAGAAGAAGACAAAGGAGGAGGAGACGAAGGAGGAGGAGGAGACGAAGGAGGAGGAGGAGACAAAGGAGGAGGACAAGGAGACAAAGAAGAAGAACAAGGAGACAAAGAAGAAGAACAAGGAGACAAAGAAGAAGAACAAGGAGACAAAGAAGAAGAACAAGGAGACGAAGAAAAAGAACAAGGAGACGAAGAAGAAGAAGGAGACGAAGAAGAAGACGAAGGAGACGAAGGAGACGAAGGAGACGAAGGAGACGAAGGAGACGAAGGAGACGAAGAAGAAGAAGAAGGAGACGAAGAAGGAGACGAAGAAGAAGAAGGAGACGAAGAAGGAGACGAAGAAGAAGAAGAAGGAGACGAAGAAGAAGAAGGAGACGAAGAAGAAGAAGAAGGAGACGAAGAAGAAGAAGAAGACGAAGAAGAAGAAGAAGAAGAAGGAGACGAAGAAGAAGAAGGAGACGAAGAAGAAGGAGACGAAGAAGGAGACGAAGAAGGAGAAGAAGGAGACGAAGAAGGAGAAGAAGGAGACGAAGAAGAAGGAGACGAAGAAGAAGAAGGAGACGAAGAAGAAGAAGGAGACGAAGAAGGAGACGAAGAAGAAGAAGGAGACGAAAGAGACGAAGGAGACGAAGAAGGAGACGAAGAAGGAGACGAAGAAGGAGACGAAGAAGGAGACGAAGAAGGAGACGAAGAAGGAGACGAAGAAGAAGAAGGAGACGAAGAAGAAGAAGGAGACGAAGAAGAAGAAGGAGACGAAGAAGAAGGAGAAGAAGGAGACGAAGAAGAAGAAGGAGACGAAGAAGAAGAAGGAGACGAAGAAGAAGAAGGAGACGAAGAAGAAGGAGACGAAGAAGAAGACGAAGAAGGAGAAGAAGGAGACGAAGAAGGAGAAGAAGAAGGAGGAGAAGGAGACGAAGAAGAAGAAGGAGACGAAGAAGAAGGAGGAGGAGAAGGAGACGAAGAAGAAGAAGGAGACGAAGAAGAAGGAGACGAAGAAGACGAAGAAGAAGAAGGAGACGAAGAAGAAGAAGGAGACGAAGAAGAAGGAGAAGGAGACGAAGAAGGAGGAGAAGGAGACGAAGAAGGAGGAGAAGGAGACGAAGAAGGAGGAGAAGGAGACGAAGAAGGAGGAGAAGGAGACGAAGAAGAAGAAGGAGACGAAGAAGAAGAAGGAGACGAAGAAGAAGGAGGAGGAGAAGGAGGAGGAGAAGAAGAAGAAGAAGACGAAGACAAAGAAGACGAAGACAAAGAAGACGAAGACGAAGAAGACGAAGACAAAGAAGAAGAAGACAAAGAAGAAGAAGAAGAAGACAAAGAAGAAGAAGAAGAAGACAAAGAAGAAGAAGAAGAAGAAGACAAAGAAGAAGAAGAAGAAGAAGACAAAGAAGAAGAAGACAAAGAAGGAGACGAAGGAGGAGACGAAGAAGAAGAAGGAGACGAAGAAGAAGAAGAAGAAGAAGGAGGAGGAGGAGGAGGAGGAGGAGGGGGAGGAGGA
>JARGYO010001065.1:0-85000 GCA_029206835.1 Rana muscosa | reverse complement strand
AGGAGACGAAGAAGGAGGAGAAGGAGACGAAGAAGGAGGAGAAGGAGACAAAGAAGGAGGAGAAGGAGACGAAGAAGGAGGAGAAGGAGACAAAGAAGGAGGAGAAGGAGACGAAGAAGGAGGAGAAGGAGACGAAGAAGGAGGAGAAGGAGACGAAGAAGGAGGAGAAGGAGACGAAGAAGGAGGAGAAGGAGACGAAAAAGGAGGAGAAGGAGACGAAGAAGGAGGAGAAGGAGACGAAGAAGGAGGAGAAGGAGACGAAGAAGGAGGAGAAGGAGACGAAGAAGGAGGAGAAGGAGACGAAGAAGAAGACGAAGAAGAAGAAGGAGACGAAGAAGAAGAAGGAGACGAAGAAGAAGAAGTAGAAGGAGACGAAGAAGAAGAAGAAGAAGAAGAAGAAGGAGACGAAGAAGAAGAAGGAGACGAAGAAGAAGGAGACGAAGAAGAAGGAGACGAAGAAGGAGGAGAAGGAGACGAAGAAGGAGGAGAAGGAGACGAAGAAGGAGACGAAGAAGAAGGAGACGAAGAAGGAGGAGAAGGAGACGAAGAAGAAGAAGGAGACGAAGAAGAAGAAGGAGACGAAGAAGAAGAAGAAGAAGGAGACGAAGAAGAAGAAGAAGAAGGAGACGAAGAAGAAGAAGAAGAAGGAGACGAAGAAGAAGAAGAAGGAGAAGAAGAAGAAGAAGGAGACGAAGAAGAAGAAGAAGAAGGAGACGAAGAAGAAGAAGGAGAAGGAGACGAAGAAGGAGGAGAAGGAGACGAAGAAGAAGAAGGAGACGAAGAAGAAGAAGGAGACGAAGAAGAAGAAGGAGACGAAGACGAAGAAGGAGACGAAGACGAAGACGAAGACGAAGACGAAGAAGAAGAAGGAGACGAAGAAGAAGAAGAAGAAGGAGACGAAGAAGAAGAAGAAGAAGAAGAAGAAGGAGGAGACGAAGAAGAAGAAGGAGACGAAGAAGAAGGAGACGAAGAAGAAGAAGAAGGAGACGAAGAAGAAGAAGGAGACGAAGAAGAAGGAGACGAAGAAGAAGAAGGAGACGAAGAAGAAGAAGGAGACGAAGAAGAAGAAGGAGACGAAGAAGAAGAAGGAGACGAAGAAGAAGAAGGAGACGAAGAAGAAGAAGGAGACGAAGAAGAAGAAGGAGACGAAGAAGGAGGAGAAGGAGACGAAGGAGGAGAAGGAGACGAAGAAGGAGGAGAAGGAGACGAAGAAGGAGGAGAAGGAGACGAAGAAGAAGACGAAGAAGAAGAAGGAGACGAAGAAGAAGAAGGAGACGAAGAAGAAGAAGTAGAAGGAGACGAAGAAGAAGAAGGAGACGAAGAAGAAGAAGGAGACGAAGAAGAAGAAGGAGACGAAGAAGAAGAAGGAGACGAAGAAGAAGAAGGAGACGAAGAAGAAGAAGGAGACGAAGAAGAAGAAGGAGACGAAGAAGAAGAAGGAGACGAAGAAGAAGAAGGAGACGAAGAAGAAGGAGACGAAGAAGAAGAAGGAGACGAAGAAGAAGAAGGAGACGAAGAAGGAGGAGAAGGAGACGAAGAAGAAGAAGGAGACGAAGAAGAAGAAGAAGGAGACGAAGAAGGAGGAGAAGGAGACGAAGAAGGAGGAGAAGGAGACGAAGAAGGAGGAGAAGGAGACGAAGAAGGAGGAGAAGGAGACGAAGAAGGAGGAGAAGGAGACGAAGAAGGAGGAGAAGGAGACGAAGAAGGAGGAGAAGGAGACGAAGAAGGAGGAGAAGGAGACGAAGAAGGAGGAGAAGGAGACGAAGAAGGAGGAGAAGGAGACGAAGAAGGAGGAGAAGGAGACGAAGAAGGAGGAGAAGGAGACGAAGAAGGAGGAGAAGGAGACGAAGAAGGAGGAGAAGGAGACGAAGAAGGAGGAGAAGGAGACGAAGAAGGAGGAGAAGGAGACGAAGAAGGAGGAGAAGGAGACGAAGAAGGAGGAGAAGGAGACGAAGAAGGAGGAGAAGGAGACGAAGAAGGAGGAGAAGGAGACGAAGAAGGAGGAGAAGGAGACGAAGAAGGAGGAGAAGGAGACGAAGAAGAAGACGAAGAAGAAGAAGGAGACGAAGAAGAAGAAGGAGACGAAGAAGAAGAAGTAGAAGGAGACGAAGAAGAAGAAGAAGAAGGAGACGAAGAAGAAGAAGAAGAAGGAGACGAAGAAGAAGAAGGAGACGAAGAAGAAGAAGGAGACGAAGAAGGAGGAGAAGGAGACGAAGAAGGAGGAGAAGGAGACGAAGAAGGAGACGAAGAAGAAGGAGACGAAGAAGGAGGAGAAGGAGACGAAGAAGAAGGAGACGAAGAAGAAGAAGGAGACGAAGAAGAAGAAGGAGACGAAGAAGAAGAAGGAGACGAAGAAGAAGAAGAAGGAGACGAAGAAGAAGGAGACGAAGAAGGAGGAGAAGGAGACGAAGAAGAAGGAGACGAAGAAGAAGAAGGAGACGAAGAAGAAGAAGGAGACGAAGAAGAAGAAGGAGACGAAGAAGAAGAAGAAGGAGACGAAGAAGAAGAAGGAGACGAAGAAGAAGAAGGAGAAGAAGAAGAAGGAGACGAAGAAGAAGAAGGAGAAGGAGACGAAGAAGGAGGAGAAGGAGACGAAGAAGAAGAAGGAGACGAAGAAGAAGAAGGAGACGAAGACGAAGAAGGAGACGAAGACGAAGACGAAGACGAAGAAGAAGAAGAAGAAGAAGAAGGAGACGAAGAAGAAGAAGAAGAAGGAGACGAAGAAGAAGAAGGAGACGAAGAAGAAGGAGACGAAGAAGAAGAAGGAGACGAAGAAGAAGAAGAAGAAGAAGAAGGAGACGAAGAAGAAGAAGGAGACGAAGAAGAAGAAGGAGACGAAGAAGAAGAAGGAGACGAAGAAGAAGAAGGAGACGAAGAAGAAGAAGGAGACGAAGAAGAAGAAGGAGACGAAGAAGAAGAAGGAGACGAAGAAGAAGAAGGAGACGAAGAAGAAGAAGGAGACGAAGAAGGAGGAGAAGAAGAAGGAGGAGAAGGAGACGAAGAAGGAGGAGAAGGAGACGAAGAAGGAGGAGAAGGAGACGAAGAAGGAGGAGAAGGAGACGAAGAAGAAGACGAAGAAGAAGGAGACGAAGAAGAAGGAGACGAAGAAGAAGGAGACGAAGAAGAAGGAGACGAAGAAGAAGGAGACGAAGAAGAAGGAGACGAAGAAGAAGGAGACGAAGAAGAAGAAGAAGTAGAAGGAGACGAAGAAGAAGAAGAAGGAGACGAAGAAGAAGACGAAGAAGAAGAAGAAGGAGAAGAAGAAGGAGACGAAGAAGAAGAAGGAGACGAAGAAGAAGAAGGAGACGAAGAAGAAGGAGACGAAGAAGAAGAAGGAGACGAAGAAGAAGAAGGAGACGAAGAAGAAGAAGGAGACGAAGAAGAAGGAGACGAAGAAGAAGAAGGAGACGAAGAAGGAGGAGAAGGAGACGAAGGAGACGAAGAAGAAGAAGGAGACGAAGAAGGAGGAGAAGGAGGAGAAGGAGACGAAGAAGGAGGAGAAGGAGACGAAGAAGGAGGAGAAGGAGACGAAGAAGGAGGAGAAGGAGACGAAGAAGGAGGAGAAGGAGACGAAGAAGGAGGAGAAGGAGACGAAGAAGGAGGAGAAGGAGACGAAGAAGAAGAAGGAGACGAAGAAGGAGGAGAAGGAGACGAAGAAGGAGGAGAAGGAGACGAAGAAGGAGGAGAAGGAGACGAAGAAGGAGGAGAAGGAGACGAAGAAGAAGGAGAAGGAGACGAAGAAGAAGGAGAAGGAGACGAAGAAGGAGGAGAAGGAGACGAAGAAGGAGGAGAAGGAGACGAAGAAGGAGGAGAAGGAGACGAAGAAGGAGGAGAAGGAGACGAAGAAGGAGGAGAAGGAGACGAAGAAGGAGGAGAAGGAGACGAAGAAGGAGGAGAAGGAGACGAAGAAGGAGGAGAAGGAGACGAAGAAGGAGGAGAAGGAGACGAAGAAGAAGACGAAGAAGAAGAAGGAGACGAAGAAGAAGAAGAAGTAGAAGGAGACGAAGAAGAAGAAGGAGACGAAGAAGGAGGAGACGAAGAAGAAGAAGGAGACGAAGAAGAAGAAGGAGACGAAGAAGAAGAAGAAGTAGAAGGAGACGAAGAAGAAGAAGAAGGAGACGAAGAAGAAGACGAAGAAGAAGAAGAAGAAGAAGGAGAAGAAGAAGGAGACGAAGAAGAAGAAGGAGACGAAGAAGAAGAAGGAGACGAAGAAGAAGAAGGAGACGAAGAAGAAGAAGGAGACGAAGAAGAAGAAGGAGACGAAGAAGAAGAAGGAGACGAAGAAGAAGAAGGAGACGAAGAAGAAGAAGGAGACGAAGAAGGAGGAGAAGGAGACGAAGGAGACGAAGAAGAAGAAGGAGACGAAGAAGGAGGAGAAGGAGGAGAAGGAGACGAAGAAGAAGAAGGAGACGAAGAAGAAGAAGGAGACGAAGAAGAAGAAGGAGACGAAGAAGAAGAAGGAGACGAAGAAGGAGACGAAGAAGGAGACGAAGAAGGAGAAGGAGACGAAGAAGAAGAAGGAGACGAAGAAGAAGAAGGAGACGAAGAAGAAGAAGGAGACGAAGAAGGAGACGAAGAAGAAGAAGGAGACGAAGAAGAAGAAGAAGGAGACGAAGAAGAAGAAGAAGGAGACGAAGAAGGAGAAGAAGGAGACGAAGAAGGAGAAGAAGGAGACGAAGAAGGAGAAGAAGGAGACGAAGAAGGAGACGACGAAGAAGGAGAAGAAGGAGAAGAAGGAGACGAAGAAGGAGACGACGAAGAAGGAGAAGAAGGAGACGACGAAGGAGAAGAAGGAGACGAAGAAGGAGAAGGAGACGAAGAAGGAGAAGGAGACGAAGAAGGAGAAGGAGACGAAGAAGAAGAAGGAGAAGGAGACGAAGGAGAAGAAGAAGAAGGAGACGAAGGAGAAGGAGAAGAAGGAGACGAAGGAGAAGGAGAAGAAGGAGACGAAGAAGAAGGAGACGAAGAAGAAGGAGACGAAGAAGAAGGAGACGAAGAAGAAGGAGACGAAGAAGAAGAAGGAGAAGAAGAAGAAGGAGGAGGAGGAGGAGGAGGAGAAGAAGAAGAAGACAAAGAAGGAGGAGGAGACGAAGAAGGAGGAGGAGACGAAGAAGAAGGAGACGAAGAAGAAGAAGACGAAGAAGAAGAAAGAGACGAAGAAGAAGAAGGAGACGAAGAAGAACAAGGAGACGAAGAAGAACAAGGAGACGAAGAAGAACAAGGAGACGAAGAAGAACAAGGAGACGAAGAAGAACAAGGAGACGAAGAAGAACAAGGAGACGAAGAAGAACAAGGAGACGAAGAAGAACAAGGAGACGAAGAAGAACAAGGAGACGAAGAAGAACAAGGAGACGAAGAAGAACAAGGAGACGAAGAAGAACAAGGAGACGAAGAAGAACAAGGAGACGAAGAAGAACAAGGAGACGAAGAAGAACAAGGAGACGAAGAAGAACAAGGAGACGAAGAAGAAGAAGGAGACGAAGAAGAAGAAGGAGACGAAGAAGAAGAAGGAGACGAAGAAGAAGAAGACGAAGAAGAAGGAGACGAAGAAGAAGAAGACGAAGAAGAAGAAGAAAGAGACGAAGAAGAAGAAAGAGACGAAGAAGAAGAAAGAGACGAAGAAGAAGAAGGAGACGAAGAAGAACAAGGAGACGAAGAAGAACAAGGAGACGAAGAAGAACAAGGAGACGAAGAAGAACAAGGAGACGAAGAAGAACAAGGAGACGAAGAAGAACAAGGAGACGAAGAAGAAGAAGGAGACGAAGAAGAAGAAGGAGACGAAGAAGAAGAAGGAGACGAAGAAGAAGAAGGAGACGAAGAAGAAGAAGGAGACGAAGAAGAAGGAGACGAAGAAGAAGAAGGAGACGAAGAAGAAGGAGACGAAGAAGAAGAAGGAGACGAAGAAGGAGGAGAAGGAGACGAAGAAGAAGGAGAAGGAGACGAAGAAGGAGGAGAAGGAGACGAAGAAGGAGGAGAAGGAGACGAAGAAGGAGGAGAAGGAGACGAAGAAGGAGGAGAAGGAGACGAAGAAGGAGGAGAAGGAGACGAAGAAGGAGGAGAAGGAGACGAAGAAGGAGGAGAAGGAGACGAAGAAGGAGGAGAAGGAGACGAAGAAGGAGGAGAAGGAGACGAAGAAGAAGAAGGAGACGAAGAAGGAGGAGAAGGAGACGAAGAAGGAGGAGAAGGAGACGAAGAAGGAGGAGAAGGAGACGAAGAAGGAGGAGAAGGAGACGAAGAAGGAGGAGAAGGAGACGAAGAAGAAGAAGGAGACGAAGAAGGAGGAGAAGGAGACGAAGAAGGAGGAGAAGGAGACGAAGAAGGAGGAGAAGGAGACGAAGAAGGAGGAGAAGGAGACGAAGAAGGAGGAGAAGGAGACGAAGAAGGAGGAGAAGGAGACGAAGAAGGAGGAGAAGGAGACGAAGAAGGAGGAGAAGGAGACGAAGAAGGAGGAGAAGGAGACAAAGAAGGAGGAGAAGGAGACGAAGAAGGAGGAGAAGGAGACAAAGAAGGAGGAGAAGGAGACGAAGAAGGAGGAGAAGGAGACGAAGAAGGAGGAGAAGGAGACGAAGAAGGAGGAGAAGGAGACGAAGAAGGAGGAGAAGGAGACGAAAAAGGAGGAGAAGGAGACGAAGAAGGAGGAGAAGGAGACGAAGAAGGAGGAGAAGGAGACGAAGAAGGAGGAGAAGGAGACGAAGAAGGAGGAGAAGGAGACGAAGAAGAAGACGAAGAAGAAGAAGGAGACGAAGAAGAAGAAGGAGACGAAGAAGAAGAAGTAGAAGGAGACGAAGAAGAAGAAGAAGAAGAAGAAGGAGACGAAGAAGAAGAAGGAGACGAAGAAGAAGGAGACGAAGAAGAAGGAGACGAAGAAGGAGGAGAAGGAGACGAAGAAGGAGGAGAAGGAGACGAAGAAGGAGACGAAGAAGAAGGAGACGAAGAAGGAGGAGAAGGAGACGAAGAAGAAGAAGGAGACGAAGAAGAAGAAGAAGGAGACGAAGAAGAAGAAGAAGAAGGAGACGAAGAAGAAGAAGAAGAAGGAGACGAAGAAGAAGAAGAAGAAGGAGACGAAGAAGAAGAAGAAGGAGAAGAAGAAGAAGAAGGAGACGAAGAAGAAGAAGAAGGAGACGAAGAAGAAGAAGGAGAAGGAGACGAAGAAGGAGGAGAAGGAGACGAAGAAGAAGAAGGAGACGAAGAAGAAGAAGGAGACGAAGAAGAAGAAGGAGACGAAGACGAAGAAGGAGACGAAGACGAAGACGAAGACGAAGACGAAGAAGAAGAAGGAGACGAAGAAGAAGAAGAAGAAGGAGACGAAGAAGAAGAAGAAGAAGAAGAAGGAGGAGACGAAGAAGAAGAAGGAGACGAAGAAGAAGGAGACGAAGAAGAAGAAGAAGGAGACGAAGAAGAAGAAGGAGACGAAGAAGAAGGAGACGAAGAAGAAGAAGGAGACGAAGAAGAAGAAGGAGACGAAGAAGAAGAAGGAGACGAAGAAGAAGAAGGAGACGAAGAAGAAGAAGGAGACGAAGAAGAAGAAGGAGACGAAGAAGGAGGAGAAGGAGACGAAGGAGGAGAAGGAGACGAAGAAGGAGGAGAAGGAGACGAAGAAGGAGGAGAAGGAGACGAAGAAGAAGACGAAGAAGAAGAAGGAGACGAAGAAGAAGAAGGAGACGAAGAAGAAGAAGTAGAAGGAGACGAAGAAGAAGGAGACGAAGAAGAAGAAGGAGACGAAGAAGAAGAAGGAGACGAAGAAGAAGGAGACGAAGAAGAAGAAGGAGACGAAGAAGAAGAAGGAGACGAAGAAGAAGAAGGAGACGAAGAAGAAGAAGGAGACGAAGAAGAAGAAGGAGACGAAGAAGAAGGAGACGAAGAAGAAGAAGGAGACGAAGAAGAAGAAGGAGACGAAGAAGAAGGAGACGAAGAAGGAGGAGAAGGAGACGAAGAAGAAGAAGGAGACGAAGAAGAAGAAGAAGGAGACGAAGAAGGAGGAGAAGGAGACGAAGAAGGAGGAGAAGGAGACGAAGAAGGAGGAGAAGGAGACGAAGAAGGAGGAGAAGGAGACGAAGAAGGAGGAGAAGGAGACGAAGAAGGAGGAGAAGGAGACGAAGAAGGAGGAGAAGGAGACGAAGAAGGAGGAGAAGGAGACGAAGAAGGAGGAGAAGGAGACGAAGAAGGAGGAGAAGGAGACGAAGAAGGAGGAGAAGGAGACGAAGAAGGAGGAGAAGGAGACGAAGAAGGAGGAGAAGGAGACGAAGAAGGAGGAGAAGGAGACGAAGAAGGAGGAGAAGGAGACGAAGAAGGAGGAGAAGGAGACGAAGAAGGAGGAGAAGGAGACGAAGAAGGAGGAGAAGGAGACGAAGAAGGAGGAGAAGGAGACGAAGAAGGAGGAGAAGGAGACGAAGAAGGAGGAGAAGGAGACGAAGAAGAAGACGAAGAAGAAGAAGGAGACGAAGAAGAAGAAGGAGACGAAGAAGAAGAAGTAGAAGGAGACGAAGAAGAAGAAGAAGAAGGAGACGAAGAAGAAGAAGAAGGAGACGAAGAAGAAGAAGGAGACGAAGAAGAAGAAGGAGACGAAGAAGGAGGAGAAGGAGACGAAGAAGGAGGAGAAGGAGACGAAGAAGGAGACGAAGAAGAAGGAGACGAAGAAGGAGGAGAAGGAGACGAAGAAGAAGGAGACGAAGAAGAAGGAGACGAAGAAGAAGAAGGAGACGAAGAAGAAGAAGGAGACGAAGAAGAAGAAGAAGGAGACGAAGAAGAAGGAGACGAAGAAGGAGGAGAAGGAGACGAAGAAGAAGGAGACGAAGAAGAAGAAGGAGACGAAGAAGAAGAAGGAGACGAAGAAGAAGAAGGAGACGAAGAAGAAGAAGAAGGAGACGAAGAAGAAGAAGGAGACGAAGAAGAAGAAGGAGAAGAAGAAGAAGGAGACGAAGAAGAAGAAGGAGAAGGAGACGAAGAAGGAGGAGAAGGAGACGAAGAAGAAGAAGGAGACGAAGAAGAAGAAGGAGACGAAGACGAAGAAGGAGACGAAGACGAAGACGAAGACGAAGAAGAAGAAGAAGAAGAAGAAGGAGACGAAGAAGAAGAAGAAGAAGGAGACGAAGAAGAAGAAGGAGACGAAGAAGAAGGAGACGAAGAAGAAGAAGGAGACGAAGAAGAAGAAGAAGAAGAAGAAGGAGACGAAGAAGAAGAAGGAGACGAAGAAGAAGAAGGAGACGAAGAAGAAGAAGGAGACGAAGAAGAAGAAGGAGACGAAGAAGAAGAAGGAGACGAAGAAGAAGAAGGAGACGAAGAAGAAGAAGGAGACGAAGAAGAAGAAGGAGACGAAGAAGAAGAAGGAGAAGAAGAAGGAGGAGAAGGAGACGAAGAAGGAGGAGAAGGAGACGAAGAAGGAGGAGAAGGAGACGAAGAAGGAGGAGAAGGAGACGAAGAAGAAGACGAAGAAGAAGGAGACGAAGAAGAAGGAGACGAAGAAGAAGGAGACGAAGAAGAAGAAGAAGTAGAAGGAGACGAAGAAGAAGAAGAAGGAGACGAAGAAGAAGACGAAGAAGAAGAAGAAGAAGAAGGAGAAGAAGAAGGAGACGAAGAAGAAGAAGGAGACGAAGAAGAAGAAGGAGACGAAGAAGAAGGAGACGAAGAAGAAGAAGGAGACGAAGAAGAAGAAGGAGACGAAGAAGAAGAAGGAGACGAAGAAGAAGAAGGAGACGAAGAAGAAGAAGGAGACGAAGAAGGAGGAGAAGGAGACGAAGGAGACGAAGAAGAAGAAGGAGACGAAGAAGGAGGAGAAGGAGGAGAAGGAGACGAAGAAGGAGGAGAAGGAGACGAAGAAGGAGGAGAAGGAGACGAAGAAGGAGGAGAAGGAGACGAAGAAGGAGGAGAAGGAGACGAAGAAGGAGGAGAAGGAGACGAAGAAGGAGGAGAAGGAGACGAAGAAGAAGAAGGAGACGAAGAAGGAGGAGAAGGAGACGAAGAAGGAGGAGAAGGAGACGAAGAAGGAGGAGAAGGAGACGAAGAAGGAGGAGAAGGAGACGAAGAAGAAGGAGAAGGAGACGAAGAAGAAGGAGAAGGAGACGAAGAAGGAGGAGAAGGAGACGAAGAAGGAGGAGAAGGAGACGAAGAAGGAGGAGAAGGAGACGAAGAAGGAGGAGAAGGAGACGAAGAAGGAGGAGAAGGAGACGAAGAAGGAGGAGAAGGAGACGAAGAAGGAGGAGAAGGAGACGAAGAAGGAGGAGAAGGAGACGAAGAAGAAGACGAAGAAGAAGAAGGAGACGAAGAAGAAGAAGAAGTAGAAGGAGACGAAGAAGAAGAAGGAGACGAAGAAGGAGGAGACGAAGAAGAAGAAGGAGACGAAGAAGAAGAAGGAGACGAAGAAGAAGAAGAAGTAGAAGGAGACGAAGAAGAAGAAGAAGGAGACGAAGAAGAAGACGAAGAAGAAGAAGAAGAAGGAGAAGAAGAAGGAGACGAAGAAGAAGAAGGAGACGAAGAAGAAGAAGGAGACGAAGAAGAAGAAGGAGACGAAGAAGAAGAAGGAGACGAAGAAGAAGAAGGAGACGAAGAAGAAGGAGACGAAGAAGAAGAAGGAGACGAAGAAGAAGAAGGAGACGAAGAAGGAGGAGAAGGAGACGAAGGAGACGAAGAAGAAGAAGGAGACGAAGAAGGAGGAGAAGGAGGAGAAGGAGACGAAGAAGAAGAAGGAGACGAAGAAGAAGAAGGAGACGAAGAAGAAGAAGGAGACGAAGAAGAAGGAGACGAAGAAGGAGACGAAGAAGGAGACGAAGAAGGAGAAGGAGACGAAGAAGAAGAAGGAGACGAAGAAGAAGAAGGAGACGAAGAAGAAGAAGGAGACGAAGAAGGAGACGAAGAAGAAGAAGGAGACGAAGAAGAAGAAGAAGGAGACGAAGAAGAAGAAGAAGGAGACGAAGAAGGAGAAGAAGGAGACGAAGAAGGAGAAGAAGGAGACGAAGAAGGAGAAGAAGGAGACGAAGAAGGAGACGACGAAGAAGGAGAAGAAGGAGAAGAAGGAGACGAAGAAGGAGACGACGAAGAAGGAGAAGAAGGAGACGACGAAGGAGAAGAAGGAGACGAAGAAGGAGAAGGAGACGAAGAAGGAGAAGGAGACGAAGAAGGAGAAGGAGACGAAGAAGAAGAAGGAGAAGGAGACGAAGGAGAAGAAGAAGAAGGAGACGAAGGAGAAGGAGAAGAAGGAGACGAAGGAGAAGGAGAAGAAGGAGACGAAGAAGAAGGAGACGAAGAAGAAGGAGACGAAGAAGAAGGAGACGAAGAAGAAGGAGACGAAGAAGAAGAAGGAGAAGAAGAAGAAGGAGGAGGAGGAGGAGGAGAAGAAGAAGAAGACAAAGAAGGAGGAGGAGACGAAGAAGGAGGAGGAGACGAAGAAGAAGGAGACGAAGAAGAAGAAGACGAAGAAGAAGAAAGAGACGAAGAAGAAGAAGGAGACGAAGAAGAACAAGGAGACGAAGAAGAACAAGGAGACGAAGAAGAACAAGGAGACGAAGAAGAACAAGGAGACGAAGAAGAACAAGGAGACGAAGAAGAACAAGGAGACGAAGAAGAACAAGGAGACGAAGAAGAACAAGGAGACGAAGAAGAACAAGGAGACGAAGAAGAACAAGGAGACGAAGAAGAACAAGGAGACGAAGAAGAACAAGGAGACGAAGAAGAACAAGGAGACGAAGAAGAACAAGGAGACGAAGAAGAACAAGGAGACGAAGAAGAACAAGGAGACGAAGAAGAAGAAGGAGACGAAGAAGAAGAAGGAGACGAAGAAGAAGAAGGAGACGAAGAAGAAGAAGACGAAGAAGAAGGAGACGAAGAAGAAGAAGACGAAGAAGAAGAAGAAAGAGACGAAGAAGAAGAAAGAGACGAAGAAGAAGAAAGAGACGAAGAAGAAGAAGGAGACGAAGAAGAACAAGGAGACGAAGAAGAACAAGGAGACGAAGAAGAACAAGGAGACGAAGAAGAACAAGGAGACGAAGAAGAACAAGGAGACGAAGAAGAACAAGGAGACGAAGAAGAACAAGGAGACGAAGAAGAAGGAGACGAAGAAGAAGGAGACGAAGAAGAAGGAGACGAAGAAGAAGAAGGAGACGAAGAAGAAGAAGGAGACGAAGAAGAAGAAGGAGACGAAGAAGAAGAAGGAGACGAAGAAGAAGGAGACGAAGAAGAAGGAGACGAAGAAGAAGAAGGAGACGAAGAAGAAGAAGGAGACGAAGAAGAAGAAGGAGACGAAGAAGGAGGAGAAGAAGGAGAAGAAGAAGGAGACGAAGAAGGAGGAGAAGAAGGAGACGAAGAAGGAGACGACGAAGAAGGAGAAGAAGGAGAAGAAGAAGGAGGAGAAGGAGACGAAGACGAAGAAGGAGAAGAAGAAGGAGGAGAAGGAGACGAAGAAGAAGGAGACGAAGAAGAAGAAGGAGACGAAGAAGAAGAAGGAGACAAAGAAGAAGAAGGAGACAAAGAAGAAGAAGGAGACAAAGAAGAAGAAGGAGACAAAGAAGAAGAAGACGAAGGAGACGAAGAAGGAGACGAAGAAGGAGACGAAGAAGAAGAAGGAGACGAAGAAGAAGAAGGAGACGAAGAAGAAGAAGGAGACGAAGAAGAAGAAGGAGACGAAGAAGGAGACGAAGAAGAAGAAGAAGGAGACGAAGAAGAAGGAGATGAAGAAGGAGAAGAAGGAGAAGAAGAAGGAGAAGAAGGAGAAGAAGAAGGAGACGAAGAAGGAGACTAAGAAGGAGACGAAGAAGGAGAAGAAGGAGACGAAGAAGGAGACGAAGAAGGAGAAGAAGAAGAAGAAGAAGGAGACGAAGAAGAAGACGAAGAAGGAGAAGAAGGAGAAGAAGAAGGAGACGAAGAAGGAGAAGAAGAAGGAGACGAAGAAGAAGGAGACGAAGAAGAAGAAGAAGAAGGAGAAGGAGACGAAGAAGGAGACGAAGAAGAAGAAGGAGACGAAGAAGAAGAAGGAGACGAAGAAGAAGAAGGAGACGAAGAAGAAGAAGAAGAAGGAGACGAAGAAGAAGAAAAAGGAGACGAAGAAGAAGAAAAAGGAGACGAAGAAGAAGAAGGAGACGAAGAAGAAGAAGGAGACGAAGAAGAAGAAGGAGACGAAGAAGAAGAAGGAGACGAAGAAGAAGAAGGAGACGAAGAAGAAGAAGGAGACGAAGAAGAAGGAGACGAAGAAGAAGGAGACGAAGAAGAAGAAGAAGAAGGAGACGAAGAAGAAGAAGGAGACGAAGAAGAAGAAGGAGACGAAGAAGGAGACGAAGAAGAAGGAGACGAAGAAGAAGGAGACGAAGAAGAAGGAGACGAAGAAGGAGACGAAGAAGGAGACGAAGAAGAAGAAGGAGACGAAGAAGAAGAAGGAGACGAAGAAGAAGAAGGAGACGAAGAAGAAGAAGGAGACGAAGAAGGAGACGAAGAAGAAGAAGGAGACGAAGAAGAAGAAGGAGACGAAGAAGAAGGAGACGAAGAAGGAGACGAAGAAGAAGAAGGAGACGAAGAAGGAGACGAAGAAGAAGAAGGAGACGAAGAAGAAGGAGACGAAGAAGGAGAAGAAGGAGAAGAAGAAGGAGAAGAAGGAGAAGAAGAAGAAGGAGACGAAGAAGAAGAAGAAGAAGAAGGAGACGAAGAAGAAGAAGAAGGAGACGAAGAAGAAGAAGGAGACGAAGAAGAAGAAGGAGACGAAGAAGAAGAAGGAGACGAAGAAGAAGAAGGAGACGAAGAAGGAGATGAAGGAGGAGGAGGAGACTAAGAAGAAGAAGGAGACGAAGAAGAAGAAGAAGAAGAAGGAGACGAAGAAGAAGAAGAAGAAGAAGAAGGAGACGAAGAAGAAGAAGGAGACGAAGAAGAAGAAGGAGACGAAGAAGAAGGAGACGAAGAAGAAGAAGACGAAGAAGAAGAAGAAGGAGACGAAGAAGAAGAAGGAGACGAAGAAGGAGACGAAGAAGAAGACGAAGAAGAAGAAGGAGACGAAGAAGAAGACGGAGACGAAGAAGGAGACGAAGAAGAAGAAGGAGACGAAGAAGAAGAAGGAGACGAAGAAGAAGAAGGAGACGAAGAAGAAGGAGACGAAGAAGAAGAAGGAGACGAAGAAGAAGGAGACGAAGAAGAAGGAGACGAAGAAGAAGAAGAAGGAGACGAAGAAGAAGAAGGAGACGAAGAAGAAGAAGAAGGAGACGAAGAAGAAGAAGAAGGAGACGAAGAAGAAGAAGGAGACGAAGAAGAAGAAGGAGACGAAGAAGGAGATGAAGGAGGAGGAGGAGACTAAGAAGAAGAAGGAGACGAAGAAGAAGAAGAAGGAGACGAAGAAGAAGAAGAAGAAGAAGGAGACGAAGAAGAAGAAGGAGACGAAGAAGAAGAAGGAGACGAAGAAGAAGAAGAAGACGAAGAAGAAGACGAAGAAGAAGACGAAGAAGGAGGAGAAGGAGATGAAGAAGGAGACGACGGAGACGAAGAAGGAGACGACGAAGAAGGAGAAGAAGGAGAAGAAGAAGGAGGAGACGGAGACGAAGAAGAAGAAGGAGACGAAGAAGAAGAAGGAGACGAAGAAGGAGACGAAGAAGGAGAAGAAGACGAAGAAGGAGAAGAAGAAGAAGAAGAAGGAGACGAAGAAGAAGAAGGAGACGAAGAAGAAGAAGGAGACGAAGAAGAAGAAGGAGACGAAGAAGAAGAAGGAGACGAAGAAGAAGAAGGAGACGAAGAAGAAGAAGGAGACGAAGAAGAAGAAGGAGACGAAGAAGAAGAAGGAGACGAAGAAGAAGAAGGAGACGAAGAAGAAGAAGGAGACGAAGAAGAAGAAGGAGACGAAGAAGAAGGAGACGAAGAAGAAGAAGGAGACGAAGAAGAAGGAGACGAAGAAGAAGAAGAAGGAGACGAAGAAGAAGAAGGAGACGAAGAAGAAGAAGGAGACGAAGAAGAAGAAGAAGGAGACGAAGAAGAAGAAGAAGGAGACGAAGAAGAAGAAGGAGACGAAGAAGAAGAAGGAGACGAAGAAGAAGACGAAGAAGAAGACGAAGAAGAAGGAGACGAAGAAGAAGGAGACGAAGAAGAAGGAGACGAAGAAGAAGGAGACGAAGAAGGAGACGAAGAAGGAGACGACGGAGACGAAGAAGGAGACGACGAAGAAGGAGAAGAAGGAGACGAAGAAGAAGAAGGAGACGAAGAAGAAGAAGGAGACGAAGAAGGAGACGAAGAAGGAGAGGAAGAAGGAGGAGGAGAAGGAGACGAAGAAGAAGAAGGAGACGAAGAAGAAGAAGGAGACGAAGAAGAAGAAGACGAAGGAGACGAAGAAGGAGAAGAAGAAGGAGACGAAGAAGGAGACGAAGAAGGAGACGAAGAAGGAGACGAAGAAGGAGACGAAGAAGGAGACGAAGAAGAAGAAGGAGACGAAGAAGAAGAAGGAGACGAAGAAGAAGAAGGAGACGAAGAAGAAGAAGGAGACGAAGAAGAAGAAGGAGACGAAGAAGAAGAAGGAGACGAAGAAGAAGGAGACGAAGAAGGAGAAGAAGAAGGAGACAAAGAAGAAGAAGGAGACGAAGAAGGAGAAGGAGAAGAAGGAGACGAAGAAGGAGAAGAAGGAGACGAAGAAGACGAAGAAGGAGAAGAAGGAGACGAAGAAGGAGACGAAGAAGAAGGAGACGAAGGAGACGAAGAAGAAGAAGGAGACGAAGAAGGAGAAGGAGAAGAAGGAGAAGGAGACGAAGAAGGAGAAGAAGGAGACGAAGAAGGAGACGAAGAAGGAGAAGAAGGAGACGAAGAAGGAGACGAAGAAGAAGAAGAAGGAGACGAAGAAGAAGAAGGAGACGAAGAAGAAGGAGACGAAGAAGAAGAAGGAGACGAAGAAGAAGAAGACGGAGACGAAGAAGAAGAAGACGGAGACGAAGAAGAAGAAGACGGAGACGAAGAAGAAGAAGACGGAGACGAAGAAGAAGACGGAGACGAAGAAGAAGAAGACGGAGACGAAGAAGAAGAAGGAGACGAAGAAGAAGAAGGAGACGAAGAAGAAGAAGGAGACGAAGAAGAAGAAGGAGACGAAGAAGAAGGAGACGAAGAAGGAGAAGAAGAAGGAGACGAAGAAGAAGAAGAAGAAGAAGGAGACGAAGAAGAAGAAGGAGACGAAGAAGAAGAAGAAGAAGGAGACGAAGAAGAAGAAGAAGACGAAGAAGACAAAGAAGAAGAAGGAGACAAAGAAGAAGAAGGAGACAAAGAAGAAGGAGACGAAGAAGAAGGAGACGAAGAAGAAGAAGGAGACGAAGAAGAAGAAGGAGACGAAGAAGAAGAAGGAGACGAAGAAGAAGAAGGAGAAGGAGACGAAGAAGAAGAAGAAGGAGACGAAGAAGAAGGAGACGAAGAAGAAGAAGGAGACGAAGAAGAAGAAGGAGACGAAGAAGAAGAAGGAGACGAAGAAGAAGAAGAAGAAGGAGACGAAGAAGAAGAAGGAGACGAAGAAGAAGAAGGAGACGAAGAAGAAGGAGACGAAGAAGAAGAAGACGAAGGAGACAAAGAAGAAGAAGGAGACGAAGAAGAAGGAGACGAAGAAGAAGAAGGAGACGAAGAAGAAGAAGGAGACGAAGAAGAAGAAGAAGGAGACGAAGAAGAAGGAGACGAAGAAGAAGAAGACGGAGACAAAGAAGAAGAAGAAGGAGACGAAGAAGAAGGAGACGAAGAAGAAGAAGACGAAGGAGACAAAGAAGAAGAAGGAGACAAAGAAGAAGGAGACGAAGAAGAAGAAGGAGACGAAGAAGAAGGAGACGAAGAAGGAGACGAAGAAGAAGAAGAAGGAGACGAAGAAGAAGAAGAAGGAGACGAAGAAGGAGACGAAGAAGAAGAAGGAGACGAAGAAGAAGAAGGAGACGAAGAAGAAGAAGGAGACGAAGAAGAAGAAGAAGGAGACGAAGAAGAAGAAGAAGGAGACGAAGAAGAAGGAGACGAAGAAGAAGAAGGAGACGAAGAAGAAGAAGGAGACGAAGAAGAAGACGAAGAAGAAGAAGAAGAAGAAGGAGAAGAAGAAGAAGAAGGAGACGAAGAAGAAGAAGGAGACGAAGAAGAAGAAGAAGAAGAAGGAGACGAAGAAGAAGAAGGAGACGAAGAAGGAGACGAAGAAGAAGAAGGAGACGAAGAAGAAGAAGGAGACGAAGAAGAAGGAGACGAAGAAGAAGAAGACGAAGAAGAAGAAGAAGGAGACGAAGAAGAAGAAGGAGACGAAGAAGAAGAAGGAGACGAAGAAGAAGGAGACGAAGAAGAAGAAGAAGAAGGAGACGAAGAAGAAGAAGAAGAAGAAGGAGACGAAGAAGAAGAAGAAGAAGGAGACGAAGAAGGAGACGAAGAAGAAGACGAAGAAGGAGACGAAGAAGAAGACGAAGAAGGAGACGAAGAAGAAGAAGGAGACGAAGAAGAAGGAGACAAAGAAGAAGGAGACGAAGAAGAAGAAGGAGACGAAGAAGAAGAAGGAGACGAAGAAGAAGAAGGAGACGAAGAAGAAGGAGACGTAGAAGAAGAAGGAGACGAAGAAGAAGAAGAAGAAGAAGGAGACGAAGAAGGAGACGAAGAAGAAGAAGAAGGAGACGAAGAAGGAGACGAAGAAGAAGACGAAGAAGGAGACGAAGAAGAAGACGAAGAAGGAGACGAAGAAGAAGAAGGAGACGAAGAAGAAGAAGGAGACAAAGAAGAAGGAGACGAAGAAGAAGGAGACGAAGAAGAAGAAGAAGGAGACGAAGAAGAAGAAGGAGACGAAGAAGGAGACGAAGAAGAAGAAGGAGACGAAGAAGAAGAAGGAGACCAAGAAGAAGAAGGAGACGAAGAAGAAGAAGGAGACGAAGAAGGAGACGAAGAAGGAGGAGGAGACGAAGAAGAAGACGAAGAAGAAGAAGGAGACGAAGAAGGAGACGAAGAAGAAGGAGACGAAGAAGGAGGAGGAGACGAAGAAGGAGACGAAGAAGGAGACGAAGAAAAAAAAGGAGACGAAGAAGAAGGAGACGAAGAAGGAGACGACGAAGAAGGAGAAGGAGACGAAGAAGGAGACGACGAAGAAGGAGACGAAGAAGGAGACGAAGAAGAAGAAGGAGACAAAGAAGAAGAAGGAGACAAAGAAGAAGAAGGAGACAAAGAAGAAGAAGGAGACAAAGAAGAAGAAGGAGACAAAGAAGAAGAAGGAGACAAAGAAGAAGAAGGAGACAAAGAAGAAGAAGGAGACAAAGAATAAGAAGGAGACAAAGAAGAAGACGAAGAAGGAGGAGGAGACGAAGAAGGAGGAGGAGACGAAGAAGGAGGAGGAGACGAAGAAGGAGGAGGAGACGAAGAAGGAGGAGGAGACGAAGAAGGAGGAGGAGAAGAAGAAGGAGGAGGAGACGAAGAAGGAGGAGACGAAGGAGAAGGAGACGAAGGAGAAGGGTGTGGTCGGGTTCTCCTCACATTATTCTCAGGTTGGGGTGGAGCGGGCAGTTGGTCACATGTTCTCTCCTGAGACCCGTCTGGCACTCTTTCTCGGGACCGTTCCGCTACTCTCTCCTTAGACTGCCCCAGTGGCCTCTCCCATGAAGGCTCCTTTGTTCGCTCCCTGCGCTCCGGCTTGGGCTTCTTCTCCATCCTCTTCTGAGCCTGACGAACAAACGTACTTCCCAGATCCAGGTCATCCTGTAAGCAGAGGGCAGGTGACACTCGGGCCAGATACACTGAGGGCCCCTAACACAGGAACCTCTGCCGTAGGGCCCACCACCACCACACACTACTTGACATAGAAGCGGTCAGACAGCCCTCCACTCGGGTGTAATCTAGAAGAGAGGAGCTCTGATCACACAGGACTGATGGCATTACTAGGACTGCACAGTAGGGTATCTAAAGACAGGTCCTCTTTACTCACATCACTAGCGGAAGTGCTGGAGTCTTTCCGGCCCGTGTCCTCATCATCCGCTTTCCCCTTCCGTATCGCACTATTATTATCCATCGTCTCTGTGACCATCACCTGCAAGACAAAACATGGAACCTGCTAACAGACTGCCGTCCAATCAGAGACCAGCCCTGCCTGCATGTCCTGTAGGACGCCGTCCTCTCTCCTTGAACAGTCCCACCCCCGCTCAGTGGTGTGCAGCTATGTGGGTGGAGTTAGCACAGATATGAACACTCCGCCCACTGCCAATGTCCCAAAGCATCATGGACTTGTAGTTCAATGAGGAGGACAAATAGGAACAGGATAGGACGTTGGCCGCCTCAGTGTTCCCTCTGCCCAGTGACCCTGATCCCATTGACCTTCCTCCACCTCCCCCAGTGAGCCTGACTCTGACCTGAACCCATTGACCCTCCCCCACCCAATGAGCCTGACCCTAACCGTGTGGCCCTGACCTTAACCCATTGACCCTCCCCCATCCAATGAGCCTGACCCTAACCGTGTGGCCCTGACCTGAACCCATTGACCCTCCCCCACCCAATGAGCCTGACCCTAACCGTGTGGCCCTGACCTTAACCCATTGACCCTCCCCCATCCAATGAGCCTGACCCTAACCGTGTGGCCCTGACCTGAACCCATTGACCCTCCCCCACCCAATGAGCCTGACCCTAACCGTGTGGCCCTGACCTTAACCCATTGACCCTCCCCCATCCAATGAGCCTGACCCTAACTGTGTGGCCCTGACCTGAACCCATTGACCCTCCCCCACCCATTGAGCCTGACCCTAACCGTGTGGCCCTGACCTGAACCCATTGACCCTCCCCAACCCAATGAGCCTGACCCTAACCTTAACCCATTGACCCTCCCCCACCCAATGAGCCTGACCCTAACCGTGTGGCCCTGACCTTAACCCATTGACCCTCCCCCACCCAATGAGCCTGACCCTAACCTGAACCTCCCCCATCCAATGAGCCTAACCGTGTGGCCCTGACCTTAACCCATTGACCCTCCCCCACCCAATGAGCCTGACCCTAACCGTGTGGCCCTGAACTTTACCCATTGACCCTCCCCCACCCAATGAGCCTGACCCTAACCTTAACCCATTGACCCTCCCCCACCCAATGAGCCTGACCCTAACCTGAATCTCCCCCATCCAATGAGCCTGACCCTAACCGTGTGGCCCTGACCTTAACCCATTGACCCTCCCCCACCAAATGAGCCTGACCCTAACCGTGTGGCCCTGAACTTTACCCATTGACCCTCCCCCACCCAATGAGCCTGACCCTAACCTGAACCCATTGACCCTCCCCCACCCAATGAGCCTGACCATACCATTGTGGCCCTGACCTTAACCCATTGACCCTCCCCCACCCAATGAGCCTGACCCTAACCGTGTGGCCCTGACCCTAACCCATTGACCCTCCCCCACCCAATGAGCCTGACCCTAACCGCGTGGCCCTGACCTTAACCCATTGACCCTCCCCCACCCAATGAGCCTGACCCTAACCGTGTGGCCCTGACCTTTACCCATTGACCCTCCCCCACCCAATGAGCCTGACCCTAACCGTGTGGCCCTGACCTTTACCCATTGACCCTCCCCCACCCAATGAGCCTGACCCTAACCGTGTGGCCCTGACCTTTACCCATTGACCCTCCCCCACCCAATGAGCTTGACCATAACCGTGTGGCCCTGACCTTAACCCATTGACCCTCCCCCACCCAGTGACCCTGAACCTAACCTAGTGGCCCTATCTCTAGCCCAGTGGCCCTAAGCGTATCTAATTTTCGGTGCATCTGAACACATTGAAGAGACCCTGTCACCCTGCCCACTTTGTGTCTGTGCCATGACACTCCCAACCCCCGATATTCACCTTACCGGCCCTTCCCCCCAGATGGTAATTGGTTGTTGTCAGGGGAGTAGCAACGTCACTCAGTCATGTGACAGCGTTCAGTCCTGATGATTGGCTGCTAGACCAAAGCACTGTCATATGAGAGAAGGTCATTGGTGGATATCGGGGGTCCGGGGCCCAGGGACACAATGTACCCAGAATCCCTCACTAACCGTCTTCTCCTCCAATGAGGTCTTGTCATCCTCCGCCTCCTGCAGCTTCTGCTGGCGCTTCCGATCTTTCTGCCTCTAGAATGACGAGGAACAACGCAAACCGTTACTTCCCTATACAAGGTCCAAGGGGGCGGAGTAAGCAGACAGCCAATAGCATACCTTTTTCTTCAGTCTCTTCTTATCGGCTTTCTCCTTCTCCCTCTTCTCCTCTTCCAATAGTTCCTTAGCGTTCCGGTCCGCCTCCTTCATAGTAAAGACACATCATGTGACACATCTGTCCAACCTACCACCATGTCCTGTCCAACCTACCTACCGCCATGTCCTGTCCAACCTACCTACCTACCGCCATGTCCTGTCCAACCTACCTACCGCCATGTCCTGTCCAACCTACCTACCGCCATGTCCTGTCCAACCTACCTACCGCCATGTCCTGTCCAACCTACCTACCTACCACCATGTCCTGTCCAACCTACCTACCGCCATGTCCTGTCCAACCTACCTACCTACCACCATGTCCTGTCCAACCTACCTACCTACCACCATGTCCTGTCCAACCTACCTACCGCCATGTCCTATCCAACCTACCTACCACCATGTCCTATCCAACCTACCTACCTACCACCATGTCCTATCCAACCCACCTACCTACCACCATGTCCTATCCCACCTACCTACCACCATGTCCTATCAAACCCACCTACCTACCACCATGTCCCATCCCACCTACCTACCACCATGTCCTATCCCACCTACCTACCACCATGTCCTATCCCACCTACCTACCACCATGTCCTATCAAACCCACCTACCTACCACCATGTCCTATCCAACCTACCTACCACCATGTCCTATCCCACCTACCTACCACTATGTCCTATCCCACCTACCTACCACTATGTCCTATCCCACCTACCTACCACCATGTCCTATCCCAACTACCTACCACCAATCATTTCCCCTCTACTACCAATCCTGTAATATCCTATCAAACCTACTACCAATCCCGTCCTCTCCTCTCCCACCAATCCCGTCCTCTCTTCTCCCACCTACCACCAATCCCGTTATCGCCCCGCATCCACCTACCACCAATCCCGTCCTCTCCTCTCCTCTCCCACCTACCACCAATACAATCCTCTCCTCACCCGCCTACCACCAATCCCGTCCTCTGCTCTCCCACCTCCCACCAATCCCGTCCTCTCCTCTCCCACCTACCACCAATCCCGTCCTCTCCTCTCCCACCTACCACCAATCCCGTCCTCTCCTCTCCCACCTACCACCAATCCCGTCCTCTCCTCTCCCACCTACCACCAATCCCGTCCTCTCCTCTCCCACCTCCCACCAATCTCGTCCTCTCCTCTCCCACCTACCAACCACCAATACAATCCTCTCCTCACCCGCCTACCACCAATCCCGTCCTCTCCTCTCCAACCTACCACCAATACAATCCTCTCCTCACCCGCCTACCACCAATCCCGTCCTCTCCTCTCCAACCTACCACCAATACAATCCTCTCCTCACCCGCCTACCACCAATCCCGTCCTCTCCTCTCCCACCTACCACCAATCCCGTCCTCTCCTCTCCCACCTACCACCAATCCCATCCTCTTCCCTCCCACCTACCACCAATCCCATCCTCTTCCCTCCCACCTACCACCAATCCCGTCCTCTCCTCTCCCACTAATCCCGTCCTCTCCTCTCCCACCTACCACCAATCCCGTCCTCTCCTCTCCCACCTACCACCAATCCCGTCCTCTCCTCTCCCACCTACCACCAATCCAATCCTCTCCTCTCCCACCTACCACCAATACAATCCTCTCCTCTCCCACCTACCACCAATACAATCCTCTCCTCACCCGCCTACCACCAATCCCGTCCTCTCCTCTCCCACCAATCCCGTCCTCTCCTCTCCCACCAATCCCGTCCTCTCCTCTCCCACCAATCCCGTCCTCTCCTCTCCCACCTACCACCAATCCCGTCCTCTTCCCTCCCACCTACCACCAATCTCGTCCTCTCCTCTCCCACCTACCACCAATACAATCCTCTCCTCACCCGCCTACCACCAATCCCGTCATCTCCTCTCCCACCAATCCCGTCCTCTCCTCTCCCACCTACCACCAATCCCGTCCTCTCCTCTCCCACCTACCACCAATCCCGTCCTCTCCTCTCCCACCTACCACCAATCCCGTCCTCTCCTCTCCCACCTACCACCAATCCAATCCTCTCCTCTCCCACCTACCACCAATACAATCCTCTCCTCTCCCACCTACCACCAATACAATCCTCTCCTCACCCGCCTACCACCAATCCCGTCCTCTCCTCTCCCACCAATCCCGTCCTCTCCTCTCCCACCAATCCCGTCCTCTCCTCTCCCACCAATCCCGTTCTCTCCTCTCCCACCTACCACCAATCCCGTCCTCTTCCCTCCCACCTACCACCAATCTCGTCCTCTCCTCTCCCACCTACCACCAATACAATCCTCTCCTCACCCGCCTACCACCAATCCCGTCATCTCCTCTCCCACCAATCCCGTCCTCTCCTCTCCCACCTACCACCAATCCCGTCCTCTCCTCTCCCACCTACCACCAATCCCGTCCTCTTCCCTCCCGCCTACCACCAATCTTGTCCTCTCCTCTCCCACCTACCACCAATCCAATCCTCTCCTCACCCGCCTACCACCAATCCCGTCCTCTCCTCTCCAACCTACCACCAATCCCGTCCTCTCCTCTCCCACCTACCACCAATCCCGTCCTCTCCTCTCCCACCTACCACCAATCCCGTCCTCTCCTCTCCCACCTACCACCAATCCCGTCCTCTCCTCTCCCACCTACCACCAATCCCGTCCTCTCCTCTCCCACCTACCACCAATCCCGTCCTCTCCTCTCCCACCTACCACCAATCCCGTCCTCTCCTCTCCCACCTACCACCAATCCCGTCCTCTCCTCTCCCACCTACCACCAATCCCGTCCTCTTCCCTCCCACCTACCACCAAACTCGTCCTCTCCTCTACCACCTACCACCAATACAATCCTCTCCTCACCCGCCTACCACCAATCCCGTCCTGTCCTCTCCAACCTACCACCAATCCCGTCCTGTCCTCTCCAACCTACCACCAATCCCATCCTCTTCCCTCCCACCTACCACCAATCCCGTCCTCTTCCCTCCCACCAATCTCGTCCTCTCCTCTCCCACCTACCACCAATACAATCCTCTCCTCACCCGCCTACCACCAATCCCGTCCTCTCCTCTCCCACCTACCACCAATACAATCCTCTCCTCACCCGCCTACCACCAATCCCGTCCTCTCCTCTCCCACCAATCCCGTCCTTTCCTCTCCCACCTACCACCAATACAATCCTCTCCTCACCCGCCTACCACCAATCCCGTCCTCTCCTCTCCAACCTACCACCAATACAATCCTCTCCTCACCCGCCTACCACCAATCCCGTCCTCTCCTCTCCCACCTACCACCAATCCCGTCCTCTTCCCTCCCACCTACCACCAATCCCGTCCTCTTCCCTCCCACCTACCACCAATCCCGTCCTCTCCTCTCCCACCTACCACCAATCCCGTCCTCTTCCCTCCCACCTACCACCAATCCCGTCCTCTCCTCTCCCACCAATCCCGTCCTCTCCTCTCCCACCAATCCCGTCCTCTCCTCTCCCACCAATCCCGTTCCTCTCCTCTCCCACCTACCACCAATCCCGTCCTCTTCCCTCCCACCCATCCCGTCCTCTCCTCTCCCACCTACCACCAATACAATCCTCTCCTCACCCGCCTACCACCAATCCCGTCCTCTCCTCTCCCACCTACCACCAATACAATCCTCTCCTCACCCGCCTACCACCAATCCCGTCCTCTCCTCTCCCACCAATCCCGTCCTTTCCTCTCCCACCTACCACCAATACAATCCTCTCCTCACCCGTCTACCACCAATCCCGTCCTCTCCTCTCCCACCTACCACCAATCCCGTCCTCTCCTCTCCCACCAATCCCATCCTCTCCTCTCCCACCTACCACCAATCCCCTCCTCTCCTCTCCCACCAATCCCGTCCTCTCCTCTCCCACCAATACAATCCTCTCCTCACCCACCTACCACCAATCCTGTCCTCTCCCACCAATCCCGTCCTCTCCTCTCCCACCTACCACCAATCCCGTCCTCTCCTCTCCCACCTACCACCAATCCCATCCTCTCCTCTCCCACCTACCACGTCCTCTCCTCTCCCACCAATACAATCCTCTCCTCACCCGCCTACCACCAATCCTGTCCTCTCCCACCAATCCCGTCCTCTCCTCTCCCATGAATACAATCCTCTCCTCTCCCACCTACCACCAATCCCGTCCTCTCCTCTCCCACCTACCACCAATCCTGTCCTCTCCTCTCCCACCAATCCCATCCTGTCCTCTCCTCTCCCACCTACCACCAATCCCGTCCTCTCCTCTCCCACCAATCCCGTCCTCTCCTCTCCCACCAATCCCGTCCTCTCCTCTCCCACCAATCCCGTCCTCTCCTCTCCCACCAATCCCGTCCTCTCCTCTCCCATGAATACAATCCTCTCCTCTCCCACCTACCACCAATCCCGTCCTCTCCTCTCCCACCTACCACCAATCCCGTCCTCTCCTCTCCCATCTACCACCAATCCCATCCTCTCCTCTCCCGCCTACCACCAATCACGTCCTCTACCGCCTGCCATCAATCATATCCCGTCCTCTACCACCAACCACCAATCATGTCTTCTCCTCACCCACCTACCACGAACCCTGTACACTTCTCTATCACTTACTACTGAACTATTCAACTCCTGTCCCATCTACCATTTCTACTTCCCTCCAGTACCCTCCTTGAACCTTTTTACTCTCCCCAGCAGACCACAAAACCTTCCCTCTCATCTCCTACCACCTTTCTTCTCTCCCTACCGCTGTGGTGTGGTACTTACCTCTTGGGTTATATATCTAGGTTGGGGTAATCGGAAATTCTGGGGGAGGAGAAAAGAGGGACGGAGGCCGCAGTAGGTGTTCTGATAGGGATTGTTGTCCCAGATTCTGATATCATCATCATCCTCTCCATCATCATCATCATTATAATAACAATATTCATCTAAATAGCTGTCATCCGAATCCGCTGGAGAGAAAAAGAGAGAACGCGTCACACAAACGTGGCTTCAACCCGCCCCCGCCCATCGCAGGACTCCACATCCACCATAGGAAGGCGTATCAACTAGAAAACTCAAGACCGATTGGCTGAACTCTTCGGCTCCTCCTACAAATCAGCTTCCAAAATTCATTAAACCATATTCTGACAGCTAGGGGAGGGGTAAACATGGTCGACGTGTTTCGCACTGTGCTAGAACCCAACTCATAACCTGAGTAGCTGAGCCGTCCACCTGATAGGAACATCCATGTGGCTGCTCATCAATCTCCCTCACAGGTCTCATCATGAGAGTGGAGGGTGCAAAATATCAGATCGATCCTTCCAAAAAACCCGACCAATAAATTATCCCTTCCCCCCTGTCCTGAATGGTCTGTCCTCTAGTGGTCATATGAGGGACCTCCTCCCCCATCAGGATTATCATGAATGGTCTGTCCTCTAGTGGTCATATGAGGAACCTCCTCCCCCATCAGGATTATCATGAATGGTCTGTCCTCTAGTGGTCATATGAGGGACCTCCTCCCCCATCAGGATTATCATGAATGGTCTGTCCTCTAGTGGTTATATGAGAGACCTCCTCCTCCCCCCTGTCCTGAATGGTCTGCCCTCTAGTGGTCATATGAGGAACCTCCTCCCCCCATCATGAATGGTCTGTCCTCTAGTGGTCATATGAAGGACCTCCTCCTTCCATCAGGATTATCATGAATGGTCTGTCCTCTAGTGGTCATATGAGGGACCTCCTCAACCCCCATCAGGATTATCATGAATGGTCTGTCCTCTAGTGGTCATATGAGGAACCTCCTCCCCCAACATGAATGATCTGTCCTCAAGTGGTCATATGAGGGACCTCCACCCCCCTGTCCTGAATGGTCTGTCCTCTAGTGGTCATATGAGGGACCTCCTCCCCCTCCTCCCCCCCCCATCAGGATGATCATGAATGGTCTGCCCTCTAGTGGTCATATGAGGGACCTCCTCCTCCCCCCATCAGGATTATCATGAATGGTCTGTCCTCTAGTGGTCATATGAGGGACCTCCTCCTCCCCCATCAGGATTATCATGAATGGTCTGTCCTCTAGTGGTCATATGAGGGACATTCTCCTCCCCCCCATCAGGATTATCATGAATGGTCTGCCCTCTAGTGGTCATATGAGGGACCTCCTCCTCCCCCCGTCAGGATTATCATGAATGGTCTGTCCTCTAGTGGTCATATGAGGGACCTCCTCCTCCCCCATCAGGATTATCATGAATGGTCTGTCCTCTAGTGGTCATATGAGGGACCTCCTCCTCCCCCCATCAGGATTATCATGAATGGTCTGTCCTCTATTGGTCATATGAGAGACCTCCTCCTCCCCCCATCAGGATTATCATGAATGGTCTGTCCTCTAGTGGTCATATGAGGGACCTCCTCCTCCCCCATCAGGATTATCATGAATGGTCTGTCCTCTAGTGGTCATATGAGGGACATTCTCCTCCCCCATCAGGATTATCATGAATGGTCTGTCCTCTAGTGGTCATATGAGGGAACTCCTCCTCCCCCATCAGGATTATCATGAATGGTCTGCCCTCTAGTGGTCATATGAGGGACCTCCTCCTCCCCCCATCAGGATTATCATGAATGGTCTGTCCTCTAGTGGTCATATGAGGGACCTCCTCCTCCCCCATCAGGATTATCATGAATGGTCTGTCCTCTAGTGGTCATATGAGGGACATTCTCCTCCCCCCCATCAGGATTATCATGAATGGTCTGCCCTCTAGTGGTCATATGAGGGACCTCCTCCTCCCCCCGTCAGGATTATCATGAATGGTCTGTCCTCTAGTGGTCATATGAGGGACCTCCTCCTCCCCCATCAGGATTATCATGAATGGTCTGTCCTCTAGTGGTCATATGAGGGACCTCCTCCCCTCCCCCATCAGGATTATTATGAATGGTCTGTCCTCTAGTGGTCATATGAGGAACCTCCTCCCATCAGGATTATCATGAATGGTCTGTCCTCTAGTGGTCATATGAGGGACCTCCTCCCCCCCCATCAGGATTATCATGAATGGTCTGTCCTCTAGTGGTCATATGAGGGACCTCCTCCTCCCCCATCAGGATTATCATGAATGGTCTGTCCTCTAGTGGTCATATGAGGGACCTCCTCCTCCCCCCATCAGGATTATCATGAATGGTCTGTCCTCTAGTGGTCATATGAGAGACCTCCTCCTCCCCCCATCAGGATTATCATGAATGGTCTGTCCTCTAGCGGTCATATGAGGGACATTCTCCTCCCCCCCCATCAGGATTATCATGAATGGTCTGCCCTCTAGTGGTCATATGAGGGACCTCCTCCTCCCCCCGTCAGGATTATCATGAATGGTCTGTCCTCTAGTGGTCATATGAGGGACCTCCTCCTCCCCCATCAGGATTATCATGAATGGTCTGTCCTCTAGTGGTCATATGAGGAACCTCCTCCTCCCCCCATCAGGATTATTATGAATGGTCTGTCCTCTAGTGGTCATATGAGGGACCTCCTTCCCTCCCCCATCAGGATTATTATGAATGGTCTGTCCTCTAGTGGTCATATGAGGAACCTCCTCCCATCAGGATTATCATGAATGGTCTGTCCTCTAGTGGTCATATGAGGGACCTCCTCCTCCCCCCATCAGGATTATCATGAATGGTCTGTCCTCTAGTGGTCATATGAGGGACCTCCTCCTCCCCCCATCAGGATTATCATGAATGGTCTGTCCTCTAGTGGTCATATGAGAGACCTCCTCCTCCCCCCATCAGGATTATCATGAATGGTCTGTCCTCTAGTGGTCATATGAGGGACCTCCTCCCCCCATCAGGATTATCATGAATGGTCTGTCCTCTAGTGGTCATATGAGGGACCTCCTCCTCCCCCCATCAGGATTATCATGAATGGTCTGTCCTCTAGTGGTCATATGAGGGACCTCCTCCCCCCCATCAGGATTATCATGAATGGTCTGTCCTCTAGTGGTCATATGAGGGTCATTCTCCTCCCCCCATCAGGATTATCATGAATGGTCTGTCCTCTAGTGGTCATATGAGGGACCTCCTCCTCCCCCCATCAGGATTATCATGAATGGTCTGTCCTCTAGTGGTCATATGAGGGACCTCCTCCTCCCCCATCAGGATTATCATGAATGGTCTGTCCTCTAGTGGTCATATGAGGGACCTCCTCCTCCCCCCATCAGGATTATCATGAATGGTCTGTCCTCTAGTGGTCATATGAGAGACCTCCTCCTCCCCCCATCAGGATTATCATGAATGGTCTGTCCTCTAGTGGTCATATGAGGGACATTCTCCTCCCCCCCCCCCCATCAGGATTATCATGAATGGTCTGCCCTCTAGTGGTCATATGAGGGACCTCCTCCTCCCCCCGTCAGGATTATCATGAATGGTCTGTCCTCTAGTGGTCATATGAGGGACATTCTCCTCCCCCATCAGGATTATCATGAATGGTCTGTCCTCTAGTGGTCATATGAGGGAACTCCTCCTCCCCCATCAGGATTATCATGAATGGTCTGCCCTCTAGTGGTCATATGAGGGACCTCCTCCTCCCCCCATCAGGATTATCATGAATGGTCTGTCCTCTAGTGGTCATATGAGGGACCTCCTCCTCCCCCATCAGGATTATCATGAATGGTCTGTCCTCTAGTGGTCATATGAGGGACCTCCTCCCCTCCCCCATCAGGATTATTATGAATGGTCTGTCCTCTAGTGGTCATATGAGGAACCTCCTCCCATCAGGATTATCATGAATGGTCTGTCCTCTAGTGGTCATATGAGGGACCTCCTCCTCCCCCATCAGGATTATCATGAATGGTCTGTCCTCTAGTGGTCATATGAGGGACCTCCTCCTCCCCCATCAGGATTATCATGAATGGTCTGTCCTCTAGTGGTCATATGAGGGACCTCCTCCTCCCCCCATCAGGATTATCATGAATGGTCTGTCCTCTAGTGGTCATATGAGAGACCTCCTCCTCCCCCTATCAGGATTATCATGAATGGTCTGTCCTCTAGCGGTCATATGAGGGACATTCTCCTCCCCCCCCATCAGGATTATCATGAATGGTCTGTCCTCTAGTGGTCATATGAGGGACCTCCTCCCCCCATCAGGATTATCATGAATGGTCTGTCCTCTAGTGGTCATATGAGGGGACCTCCCCCCCATCAGGATTATCATCAATGGTCTGTCCTCTAGTGGTCATATGAGGGACCTCCTCCTCCCCCCATCAGGATTATCATGAATGGTCCTGTCCTCTAGTGGTCATATGAGGGACCTCCTCCCCCCATCAGGATTATCATGAATGGTCTGTCCTCTAGTGGTCATATGAGGGTCATTCTCCTCCCCCCATCAGGATTATCATGAATGGTCTGTCCTCTAGTGGTCATATGAGGGACCTCCTCCTCCCCCCATCAGGATTATCATGAATGGTCTGTCCTCTAGTGGTCATATGAGGGACCTCCTCCTCCCCCATCAGGATTATCATGAATGGTCTGTCCTCTAGTGGTCATATGAGGGACCTCCTCCTCCCCCATCAGGATTATCATGAATGGTCTGTCCTCTAGTGGTCATATGAGGGACCCCCCCCCCATCAGGATTATCATGAATGGTCTGTCCTCTAGTGGTCATATGAGGGACCTCCCCCCCCATCAGGATTATCATGAATGGTCTGCCCTCTAGTGGTCATATGAGGGATCTCCCCCCCATCAGGATTATCATGAATAGTCTGTCCTCTAGTGGTCATATGAGGGACCTCCTCCTCCCCCATCAGGATTATCATGAATGGTCTGTCCTCTAGTGGTCATATGAGGGACCTCCTCCCCCCACAGGATTATCATGAATGGTCTGTCCTCTAGTGGTCATATGAGGGACCTCCTCCCCCCATCAGGATTATCATGAATGGTCTGTCCTTTAGTGGCCATATGAGGGACCTCCTCCTCCCCCCATCAGGATTATCATGAATGGTCTGCCCTCTAGTGGTCATATGAGGGATCTCCTCCTCCCCCATCAGGATTATCATGAATGGTCTGTCCTCTAGTGGTCATATGAGGGACCTCCTCCTCCTCCCATCAGGATTATCATGAATGGTCTGTCCTCTAGTGGTCATATGAGGGACCTCCTCCTCCCCTCCCCCATCAGGATTATCATGAATGGTCTGTCCTCTAGTGGTCATATGAGGGACCTCCTCCTCCCCCATCAGGATTATCATGAATGGTCTGTCCTCTAGTGGTCATATGAGGGACCTCCTCCTTCCCCCATCAGGATTATTATGAATGGTCTGTCCTCTAGTGGTCATATGAGGGACCTCCTTCCCTCCCCCATCAGGATTATTATGAATGGTCTGTCCTCTAGTGGTCATATGAGGAACCTCCTCCCATCAGGATTATCATGAATGGTCTGTCCTCTAGTGGTCATATGAGGGACCTCCTCCTCCCCCCATCAGGATTATCATGAATGGTCTGTCCTCTAGTGGTCATATGAGGGACCTCCTCCTCCCCCCATCAGGATTATCATGAATGGTCTGTCCTCTAGTGGTCATATGAGGGACCTCCTCCCCCCATCAGGATTATCATGAATGGTCTGTCCTCTAGTGGTCATATGAGGGACCTCCCCCCCATCAGGATTATCATGAATGGTCTGTCCTCTAGTGGTCATATGAGGGACCTCCTCCTCCCCCCATCAGGATTATCATGAATGGTCTGTCCTCTAGTGGTCATATGAGGGACCTCCTCCCCCCCATCAGGATTATCATGAATGGTCTGTCCTCTAGTGGTCATATGAGGGTCATTCTCCTCCCCCCATCAGGATTATCATGAATGGTCTGTCCTCTAGTGGTCATATGAGGGACCTCCTCCTCCCCCCATCAGGATTATCATGAATGGTCTGTCCTCTAGTGGTCATATGAGGGACCTCCTCCTCCCCCATCAGGATTATCATGAATGGTCTGTCCTCTAGTGGTCATATGAGGGACCTCCTCCTCCCCCCATCAGGATTATCATGAATGGTCTGTCCTCTAGTGGTCATATGAGAGACCTCCTCCTCCCCCCATCAGGATTATCATGAATGGTCTGTCCTCTAGTGGTCATATGAGGGACATTCTCCTCCCCCCCCCCCATCAGGATTATCATGAATGGTCTGCCCTCTAGTGGTCATATGAGGGACCTCCTCCTCCCCCCGTCAGGATTATCATGAATGGTCTGTCCTCTAGTGGTCATATGAGGGACCTCCTCCTCCCCCATCAGGATTATCATGAATGGTCTGTCCTCTAGTGGTCATATGAGGGACCTCCTCCTCCCCCCATCAGGATTATTATGAATGGTCTGTCCTCTAGTGGTCATATGAGGGACCTCCTCCCCTCCCCCATCAGGATTATTATGAATGGTCTGTCCTCTAGTGGTCATATGAGGAACCTCCTCCCATCAGGATTATCATGAATGGTCTGTCCTCTAGTGGTCAAATGAGGGACCTCCTCCTCCCCCCATCAGGATTATCATGAATGGTCTGTCCTCTAGTGGTCATATGAGGGACCTCCTCCTCCCCCCATCAGGATTATCATGAATGGTCTGCCCTCTAGTGGTCATATGAGGGACCTCCTCCTCCCCCCATCAGGATTATCATGAATGGTCTGTCCTCTAGTGGTCATATGAGGGACCTCCTCCTCCCCCCATCAGGATTATCATGAATGGTCTGTCCTCTAGTGGTCATATTAGGGACCTCCTCCTCCTCCATCAGGATTATCATGAATGGTCTGTCCTCTAGTGGTCATATGAGGGACCTCCTCCTCCCCCATCAGGATTATCATGAATGGTCTGTCCTCTAGTGGTCATATGAGGGACCTCCTCCCCCCCATCAGGATTATCATGAATGGTCTGTCCTCTAGTGGTCATATGAGGGACATTCTCCTCCCCCCATCAGGATTATCATGAATGGTCTGTCCTCTAGTGGTCATATGAGGGACCTCCTCCCCCCATCAGGATTATCATGAATGGTCTGTCCTCTAGTGGCCATATGAGGGACCTCCTCCTCCCATCAGGATTATCATGAATGGTCTGTCCTCTAGTGGTAATATGAGGGACCTCCTCCTCCCCCCATCAGGATTATCATGAATGGTCTGTCCTCTAGTGGTCATATGAGGGACCTCCCCCCCCATCAGGATTATCATGAATGGTCTGCCCTCTAGTGGTCATATGAGGGATCTCCCCCCCATCAGGATTATCATGAATAGTCTGTCCTCTAGTGGTCATATGAGGGACCTCCTCCTCCCCCATCAGGATTATCATGAATGGTCTGTCCTCTAGTGGTCATATGAGGGACCTCCTCCCCCCACAGGATTATCATGAATGGTCTGTCCTCTAGTGGTCATATGAGGGACCTCCTCCCCCCATCAGGATTATCATGAATGGTCTGTCCTTTAGTGGCCATATGAGGGACCTCCTCCTCCCCCCATCAGGATTATCATGAATGGTCTGCCCTCTAGTGGTCATATGAGGGATCTCCTCCTCCCCCATCAGGATTATAATGAATGGTCTGTCCTCTAGTGGTCATATGAGGGACCTCCTCCTCCTCCCATCAGGATTATCATGAATGGTCTGTCCTCTAGTGGTCATATGAGGGACCTCCTCCTCCCCTCCCCCATCAGGATTATCATGAATGGTCTGTCCTCTAGTGGTCATATAAGGGAACTCCTCCTCCCCCATCAGGATTATCATGAATGGTCTGTCCTCTAGTGGTCATATGAGGGACCCCCCCCCCATCAGGATTATCATGAATGGTCTGTCCTCTAGTGGTCATATGAGGAACCTCCTCCTCCCCCATCAGGATTATCATGAATGGTCTGTCCTCTAGTGGTCATATGAGGGACCTCCTCCTCCCCCATCAGGATTATCATGAATGGTCTGTCCTCTAGTGGTCATATGAGACCTCCTCCCCCATCAGGATTATCATGAATGGTCTGTCCTCTAGTGGTCATATGAGGGACCTCCTCCCCCCATCAGGATTATCATGAATGGTCTGTCCTCTAGTGGTCATATGAGGGACCTCCTCCTCCCCCATCAGGATTATCATGAATGGTCTGTCCTCTAGTGGTCATATGAGGGACCTCCCCCCCCATCAGGATTATCATGAATGGTCTGCCCTCTAGTGGTCATATGAGGGATCTCCCCCCCATCAGGATTATCATGAATAGTCTGTCCTCTAGTGGTCATATGAGGGACCTCCTCCTCCCCCATCAGGATTATCATGAATGGTCTGTCCTCTAGTGGTCATATGAGGGACCTCCTCCCCCCACAGGATTATCATGAATGGTCTGTCCTCTAGTGGTCATATGAGGGACCTCCTCCCCCCATCAGGATTATCATGAATGGTCTGTCCTTTAGTGGCCATATGAGGGACCTCCTCCCCTCCCCCATCAGGATTATCATGAATGGTCTGTCCTCTAGTGGTCATATGAGGGATCTCCTCCTCCCCCCATCAGGATTATCATGAATGGTCTGCCCTCTAGTGGTCATATGAGGGATCTCCTCCTCCCCCATCAGGATTATAATGAATGGTCTGTCCTCTAGTGGTCATATGAGGGACCTCCTCCTCCTCCCATCAGGATTATCATGAATGGTCTGTCCTCTAGTGGTCATATGAGGGACCTCCTCCTCCCCTCCCCCATCAGGATTATCATGAATGGTCTGTCCTCTAGTGGTCATATAAGGGAACTCCTCCTCCCCCATCAGGATTATCATGAATGGTCTGTCCTCTAGTGGTCATATGAGGGACCCCCCCCCCATCAGGATTATCATGAATGGTCTGTCCTCTAGTGGTCATATGAGGAACCTCCTCCTCCCCCATCAGGATTATCATGAATGGTCTGTCCTCTAGTGGTCATATGAGGGACCTCCTCCTCCCCCATCAGGATTATCATGAATGGTCTGTCCTCTAGTGGTCATATGAGACCTCCTCCCCCATCAGGATTATCATGAATGGTCTGTCCTCTAGTGGTCATATGAGGGACCTCCTCCCCCCATCAGGATTATCATGAATGGTCTGTCCTCTAGTGGTCATATGAGGGACCTCCTCCTCCCCCATCAGGATTATCATGAATGGTCTGTCCTCTAGTGGTCATATGAGGGACCTCCTCCTCCCCCCATCAGGATTATCATGAATGGTCTGTCCTCTAGTGGTCATATGAGGGACCTCCTCCTCCCCCCATCAGGATTATCATGAATGGTCTGTCCTCTAGTGGTCATATGAGGGACCTCCTCCTCCTCCATCAGGATTATCATGAATGGTCTGTCCTCTAGTGGTCATATGAGGGACCTCCTCCTCCCCCATCAGGATTATCATGAATGGTCTGCCCTCTAGTGGTCATATGAGGGACCTCCTCCTCCCCCCATCAGGATTATCATGAATGGTCTGTCCTCTAGTGGTCATATGAGGGACCTCCTCCTCCCCATCAGGATTATCATGAATGGTCTGTCCTCTAGTGGTCATATGAGGGACCTCCTCCTCCTCCATCAGGATTATCATGAATGGTCTGTCCTCTAGTGGTCATATGAGGAACCCCCTCCCCCATCAGAATTATCATGAATGGTCTGTCCTCTAGTGGTCATATGAGGGACCTCCTCCTCCCCCCATCAGGATTATCATGAATGGTCTGTCCTCTAGTGGTCATATGAGGGACCTCCTCCTCCCCCCATCAGGATTATCATGAATGGTCTGTCCTCTAGTGGTCATATGAGGGACCTCCTCGTCCCCATCAGGATTATCATGAATGGTCTGTCCTCTAGTGGTCATATGAGGGACCTCCTCCTCCCCCATCAGGATTATCATGAATGGTCTGTCCTCTAGTGGTCATATGAGGGACCTCCTCCCCCCATCAGGATTATCATGAATGGTCTGTCCTCTAGTGGTCATATGAGGGACCTCCCCCCCCCATCAGGATTATCATGAATAGTCTGTCCTCTAGTGGTCATATGAGGGACCTCCTCCCCCCCCATAAGGATTATCATGAATGGTCTGTCCTCTAGTGGTCATATGAGGGACCTCCTCCCCCCCCATAAGGATTATCATGAATGGTCTGTCCTCTAGTGGTCATATGAGGGACCTCCTCCCCCCCATCAGGATTATCATGAATGGTCTGTCCTCTAGTGGTCATATGAGGGACCTCCTCCCCTCCCCCATCAGGATTATCATGAATGGTCTGTCCTCTAGTGGTCATATGAGGGACCTCCTCCCCCCCCATCAGGATTATCATGAATGGTCTGTCCTCTAGTGGTCATATGAGGGACCTCCTCCCCTCCCCCATCAGGATTATCATGAATGGTCTGTCCTCTAGTGGTCATATGAGGGACCTCCTCCTTCCCCATCAGGATTATCATGAATGGTCTGTCCTCTAGTGGTCATATGAGGGACCTCCTCCTTCCCCATCAGGATTATCATGAATGGTCTGTCCTCTAGTGGTCATAGGAGGGACCTCCTCCTCCCCCATCAGGATTATCATGAATGGTCTGTCCTCTAGTGGTCATATGAGGGACCTCCCCCTCCCCCCATCAGGATTATCATGAATGGTCTGTCCTCTAGTGGTCATATGAGGGACCTCCTCCCCCCATCAGGATTATCATGAATGGTCTGTCCTCTAGTGGTCATATGAGGGACCTCCTCCTCCCCCCATCAGGATTATCATGAATGGTCTGTCCTCTAGTGGTCATATGAGGGACCTCCTCCTCCTCCATCAGGATTATCATGAATGGTCTGTCCTCTAGTGGTCATATGAGGGACCTCCTCCTCCCCCATCAGGATTATCATGAATGGTCTGCCCTCTAGTGGTCATATGAGGGACCTCCTCCTCCCCCCATCAGGATTATCATGAATGGTCTGTCCTCTAGTGGTCATATGAGGGACCTCCTCCTCCCCATCAGGATTATCATGAATGGTCTGTCCTCTAGTGGTCATATGAGGGACCTCCTCCTCCCCCATCAGGATTATCATGAATGGTCTGTCCTCTAGTGGTCATATGAGGAACCCCCTCCCCCATCAGGATTATCATGAATGGTCTGTCCTCTAGTGGTCATATGAGGGACCTCCTCCCCCCCCCCCCCAATCAGGATTATCATGAATGGTCTGTCCTCTAGTGGTCATATGAGGGACCTCCTCCCCCCCCATCATGATTATCATTAATGGTCTGTCCTCTAGTGGTCATATGAGGGACCTCCTCCTCCCCCCATCAGGATTATCATGAATGGTCTGTCCTCTAGTGGTCATATGAGGGACCTCCTCCCCCCATCAGGATTATCATGAATGGTCTGTCCTCTAGTGGTCATATGAGGGACCTCCTCCTCCCCCCATCAGGATTATCATGAATGGTCTGTCCTCTAGTGGTCATATGAGGGACCTCCTCCTCCTCCATCAGGATTATCATGAATGGTCTGTCCTCTAGTGGTCATATGAGGGACCTCCTCCTCCCCCATCAGGATTATCATGAATGGTCTGCCCTCTAGTGGTCATATGAGGGACCTCCTCCTCCCCCCATCAGGATTATCATGAATGGTCTGTCCTCTAGTGGTCATATGAGGGACCTCCTCCTCCCCATCAGGATTATCATGAATGGTCTGTCCTCTAGTGGTCATATGAGGGACCTCCTCCTCCCCCATCAGGATTATCATGAATGGTCTGTCCTCTAGTGGTCATATGAGGAACCCCCTCCCCCATCAGGATTATCATGAATGGTCTGTCCTCTAGTGGTCATATGAGGGACCTCCTCCCCCCCCCCCCCAATCAGGATTATCATGAATGGTCTGTCCTCTAGTGGTCATATGAGGGACCTCCTCCCCCCCCATCATGATTATCATTAATGGTCTGTCCTCTAGTGGTCATATGAGGGACCTCCTCCTCCCCCCATCAGGATTATCATGAATGGTCTGTCCTCTAGTGGTCATATGAGACCTCCTCCCCCATCAGGATTATCATGAATGGTCTGTCCTCTAGTGGTCATATGAGGGACCTCCTCCTCCCCCATCAGGATTATCATGAATGGTCTGTCCTCTAGTGGTCATATGAGGGACCTCCTCCCCCTATCAGGATTATCATGAATGGTCTGTCCTCTAGTGGTCATATGAGGGACCTCCCCCCCCCCATCAGGATTATCATGAATGGTCTCTCCTCTAGTGGTCATATGAGGGACCTCCTCCCCCCCCCCATCAGGATTATCATGAACGGTCTGTCCTCTAGTGGTCATATGAGGGACCTCCTCCCCCCCATCAGGATTATCATGAATGGTCTGTCCTCTAGTGGTCATATGAGGGACCTCCTCCTCCCCCATCAGGATTATCATGAATGGTCTGTCCTCTAGTGGTCATATGAGGGACCTTCTCCTCCCCCATCAGGATTATCATGAATGGTCTGTCCTCTAGTGGTCATATGAGGGACCTCCTCCCCCCCCATCAGGATTATCATGAATGGTCTGTCCTCTAGTGGTCATATGAGGGACCTCCTCCCCTCCCCCATCAGGATTATCATGAATGGTCTGTCCTCTAGTGGTCATATGAGGGACCTCCTCCTCCCCCATCAGGATTATCATGAATGGTCTGTCCTCTAGTGATCATATGAGGGACCTCCTCCCCCCACAGGATTATCATGAATGGTCTGTCCTCTAGTGGTCATATGAGGGACCTCCTCCTTCCCCATCAGGATTATCATGAATGGTCTGTCCTCTAGTGGTCATATGAGGGACCTCCTCCTCCTCCATCAGGATTATCATGAATGGTCTGCCCTCTAGTGGTCATATGAGGGACCTCCTCCTCCCCCCATCAGGATTATCATGAGTGGTCTGTCCTCTAGTGGTCATATGAGGGACCTCCTCCTCCCCATCAGGATTATCATGAATGGTCTGTCCTCTAGTGGTCATATGAGGGACCTCCTCCTCCTCCATCAGGATTATCATGAATGGTCTGTCCTCTAGTGGTCATATGAGGAACCCCCTCCCCCATCAGGATTATCATGAATGGTCTGTCCTCTAGTGGTCATATGAGGGACCTCCTCCCCCCCCAATCAGGATTATCATGAATGGTCTGTCCTCTAGTGGTCATATGAGGGACCCCCCCCCATCAGGATTATCATGAATGGTCTGTCCTCTAGTGGTCATATGAGGGACCTCCTCCTCCCCCATCAGGATTATCATGAATGGTCTGTCCTCTAGTGGTCATATGAGACCTCCTCCCCCATCAGGATTATCATGAATGGTCTGTCCTCTAGTGGTCATATGAGGGACCTCCTCCTCCCCATCAGGATTATCATGAATGGTCTGTCCTCTAGTGGTCATATGAGGGACCTCCTCCTCCCCCATCAGGATTATCATGAATGGTCTGTCCTCTAGTGGTCATATGAGGAACCCCCTCCCCCATCAGGATTATCATGAATGGTCTGTCCTCTAGTGGTCATATGAGGGACCTCCTCCCCCCCCCCCAATCAGGATTATCATGAATGGTCTGTCCTCTAGTGGTCATATGAGGGACCTCCCCCCCCCCCCATCAGGATTATCATGAATGGTCTGTCCTCTAGTGGTCATATGAGGGACCTCCTCCTCCCCCATCAGGATTATCATGAATGGTCTGTCCTCTAGTGGTCATATGAGGGACCTCCTCCCCCTATCAGGATTATCATGAATGGTCTGTCCTCTAGTGGTCATATGAGGGACCTCCCCCCCCATCAGGATTATCATGAATGGTCTCTCCTCTAGTGGTCATATGAGGGACCTCCTCCCCCCCCCATCAGGATTATCATGAATGGTCTGTCCTCTAGTGGTCATATGAGGGACCTCCTCCCCCCCATCAGGATTATCATGAATGGTCTGTCCTCTAGTGGTCATATGAGGGACCTCCTCCTCCCCCATCAGGATTATCATGAATGGTCTGTCCTCTAGTGGTCATATGAGGGACCTTCTCCTCCTCCCATCAGGATTATCATGAATGGTCTGTCCTCTAGTGGTCATATGAGGGACCTCCTCCTCCCCCATCAGGATTATCATGAATGGTCTGTCCTCTAGTGGTCATATGAGGGACCTCCTCCCCCCCCCATCAGGATTATCATGAATGGTCTGTCCTCTAGTGGTCATATGAGGGACCTCCTCCCCTCCCCCATCAGGATTATCATGAATGGTCTGTCCTCTAGTGGTCATATGAGGGACCTCCTCCCCCCCCCATCAGGATTATCATGAATGGTCTGTCCTCTAGTGGTCATATGAGGGACCTCCTCCCCTCCCCCATCAGGATTATCATGAATGGTCTGTCCTCTAGTGGTCATATGAGGGACCTCCTCCCCCCACAGGATTATCATGAATGGTCTGTCCTCTAGTGGTCATATGAGGGACCTCCTCCTTCCCCATCAGGATTATCATGAATGGTCTGTCCTCTAGTGGCCATATGAGGGACCTCCTCCTCCCCCATCAGGATTATCATGAGTGGTCTGTCCTCTAGTGGTCATATGAGGGACCTCCTCCCCCCCCAATCAGGATTATCATGAATGGTCTGTCCTCTAGTGGTCATATGAGGGACCTCCCCCCCCATCAGGATTATCATGAATGGTCTGTCCTCTAGTGGTCATATGAGGGACCTCCCCCCCATCAGGATTATCATGAATGGTCTGTCCTCTAGTGGTCATATGAGGGACCTCCTCCTCCCCATCAGGATTATCATGAATGGTCTGTCCTCTAGTGGTCATATGAGGGACCTCCTCCCCCCATCAGGATTATCATGAATGGTCTGCCTTCTAGCGCTCATATGAGGGACCTCCTCCTCCCCCCATCAGGATTATCATGAATGGTCTGTCCTCTAGTGGTCATATGAGGGACCTCCTCCTCCCCCCATCAGGATTATCATGAATGGTCTGTCCTCTAGTGGTCATATGAGGGACCTCCTCCTCCTCCCATCAGGATTATCATGAATGGTCTGTCCTCTAGTGGTCATATGAGGGACCTCCTCCTCCCCTCCCCCATCAGGATTATCATGAATGGTCTGTCCTCTAGTGGTCATATGAGGGACCTCCTCCTCCCCCATCAGGATTATCATGAATGGTCTGTCCTCTAGTGGTCATATGAGACCTCCTCCCCCATCAGGATTATCATGAATGGTCTGTCCTCTAGTGGTCATATGAGGGACCTCCTCCCCCCATCAGGATTATCATGAATGGTCTGTCCTCTAGTGGTCATATGAGGGACCTCCTCCTCCCCCCATCAGGATTATCATGAATGGTCTGTCCTCTAGTGGTCATATGAGGGACCTCCTCCCCCCATCAGGATTATCATGAATGGTCTGTCCTCTAGTGGTCATATGAGGGACCTCCTCCTCCCCCCATCAGGATTATCATGAATGGTCTGTCCTCTAGTGGTCATATGAGGGACCTCCTCCTCCCCCATCAGGATTATCATGAATGGTCTGTCCTCTAGTGGTCATATGAGGGACCTCCTCCCCCCATCAGGATTATCATGAATGGTCTGTCCTCTAGTGGTCATATGAGGGACCTCCTCCCCCCATCAGGATTATCATGAATGGTCTGTCCTCTAGTGGTCATATGAGGGACCTCCTCCCCCATCAGGATTATCATGAATGGTCTGTCCTCTAGTGGTCATATGAGGGACCTCCTCCCCTCCCCCATCAGGATTATCATGAATGGTCTGTCCTCTAGTGGTCATATGAGGGACCTCCTCCCCCCCATAAGGATTATCATGAATGGTCTGTCCTCTAGTGGTCATATGAGGGACCTCCTCCTCCCCCATCAGGATTATCATGAATGGTCTGTCCTCTAGTGGTCATATGAGGGACCTCCTCCCCCCATCAGGATTATCATGAATGGTCTGTCCTCTAGTGGTCATATGAGGGACCTCCTCCCCTCCCCCATCAGGATTATCATGAATGGTCTGTCCTCTAGTGGTCATATGAGGGACCTCCTCCCCTCCCCCATCAGGATTATCATGAATGGTCTGTCCTCTAGTGGTCATATGAGGGACCTCCTCCCCCCCATCAGGATTATCATGAATGGTCTGTTCTCTAGTGGTCATATGAGGGACCTCCTCCTCCCCCCATCAGGATTATCATGAATGGTCTGTCCTCTAGTGGTCATATGAGGGACCTCCTCCTCCCCCCATCAGGATTATCATGAATGGTCTGTCCTCTAGTGGTCATATGAGGGACCTCCTCCCCCCACAGGATTATCATGAATGGTCTGTCCTCTAGTGGTCATATGAGGGACCTCCTTCCCCATCAGGATTATCATGAATGGTCTGTCCTCTAGTGGTCATATGAGGGACCTCCTCCTCCCCCATCAGGATTATCATGAATGGTCTGTCCTCTAGTGGTCATATGAGAGACCTCCTCCCCTCCCCCATCAGGATTATCATGAATGGTCTGTCCTCTAGTGGTCATATGAGGGACCTCCTCCTCCCCCCATCAGTATTATCATGAATGGTCTGTCCTCTAGTGGTCATATGAGGGACCTCCTCCTCCCCCATCAGGATTATCATGAATGGTCTGTCCTCTAGTGGTCATATGAGAGACCTCCTCCCCTCCCCCATCAGGATTATCATGAATGGTCTGCCCTCTAGTGGTCATATGAGGGACCTCCTCCCCCCCATCAGTATTATCATGAATGGTCTGTCCTCTAGTGGTCATATGAGGGACCTCCTCCTCCCCCATCAGGATTATCATGAATGGTCTGTCCTCTAGTGGTCATATGAGGGACCTCCTCCCCCCCATCAGGATTATCATGAATGGTCTGTCCTCTAGTGGTCATATGAGGGACCTCCTCCTCCCCCCATCAGGATTATCATGAATGGTCTGTCCTCTAGTGGTCATATGAGGGACCTCCTCCTCCCCCCCATCAGGATTATCATGAATGGTCTGTCCTCTAGTGGTCATATGAGGAACCTCCTCCCCCCCCCCATCAGGATCATCATGAATGGTCTGTCCTCTAGTGGTCATATGAGGGACCTCCTCCTCCCCCATCAGGATTATCATGAATGGTCTGTTCTCTAGTGGTCATATGAGGGATCTCCTCCCCTCCCCCATCAGGATTATCATGAATGGTCTGTCCTCTAGTGGTCATATGAGGGATCTCCTCCCCTCCCCCATCAGGATTATCATGAATGGTCTGTCCTCTAGTGGTCATATGAGGGACCTCCTCCCCCCCCCATCAGGATTATCATGAATGGTCTGTCCTCTAGTGGTCATATGAGGGACCTCCTCCTCCCCCCATCAGGATTATCATGAATGGTCTGTCCTCTAGTGGTCATATGAGACCTCCTCCCCCATCAGGATTATCATGAATGGTCTGTCCTCTAGTGGTCATATGAGGGACCTCCTCCCCCCCCCCATCAGGATTATCATGAATGGTCTGTCCTCTAGTGGTCATATGAGGGACCTCCTCCTCCCCCCATCAGGATTATCATGAATGGTCTGTCCTCTAGTGGTCATATGAGGGACCTCCTCCCCTCCCCCATCAGGATTATCATGAATGGTCTGTCCTCTAGTGGTCATATGAGGGATCTCCTCCCCTCCCCCATCAGGATTATTATGAATGGTCTGTCCTCTAGTGGTCATATGAGGGACCTCCTCCCCATCATCAGGATTATCATGAATGGTCTGTCCTCTAGTGGTCATATGAGGGACCTCCTCCCCCCCATCAGGATTATCATGAATGGTCTGTCCTCTAGTGGTCATATGAGGGATCTCCTCCCCTCCCCCATCAGGATTATCATGAATGGTCTGTCCTCTAGTGGTCATATGAGGGATCTCCTCCCCTCCCCCATCAGGATTATCATGAATGGTCTGTCCTCTAGTGGTCATATGAGGGATCTCCTCCCCTCCCCCATCAGGATTATCATGAATGGTCTGTCCTCTAGTGGTCATATGAGGGACCTCCTCCCCCCCCCATCAGGATTATCATGAATGGTCTGTCCTCTAGTGGTCATATGAGGGACCTCCTCCCCATCATCAGGATTATCATGAATGGTCTGTCCTCTAGTGGTCATATGAGGGACCTCCTCCCCCCCCCATCAGGATTATCATGAATGGTCTGTCCTCTAGTGGTCATATGAGGGACCTCCTCCTCCCCCCATCAGGATTATCATGAATGGTCTGTCCTCTAGTGGTCATATGAGGGATCTCCTCCCCTCCCCCATCAGGATTATCATGAATGGTCTGTCCTCTAGTGGTCATATGAGGGACCTCCTCCCCCCCATCAGGATTATCATGAATGGTCTGTCCTCTAGTGGTCATATGAGGGATCTCCTCCCCTCCCCCATCAGGATTATCATGAATGGTCTGTCCTCTAGTGGTCATATGAGGGATCTCCTCCCCTCCCCCATCAGGATTATCATGAATGGTCTGTCCTCTAGTGGTCATATGAGGGACCTCCTCCCCCCCCCATCAGGATTATCATGAATGGTCTGTCCTCTAGTGGTCATATGAGGGACCTCCTCCCCATCATCAGGATTATCATGAATGGTCTGTCCTCTAGTGGTCATATGAGGGACCTCCTCCCCCCCCCATCAGGATTATCATGAATGGTCTGTCCTCTAGTGGTCATATGAGGGACCTCCTCCTCCCCCCATCAGGATTATCATGAATGGTCTGTCCTCTAGTGGTCATATGAGGGATCTCCTCCCCTCCCCCATCAGGATTATCATGAATGGTCTGTCCTCTAGTGGTCATATGAGGGACCTCCTCCTCTCCCCATCAGAATTATCATGAATGGTCTGTCCTCTAGTGGTCATATGAGGGACCTCCTCCCCCCATCAGGATTATCATGAATGGTCTGTCCTCTAGTGGTCATATGAGGGACCTCCTCCCCCCATCAGGATTATCATGAATGGTCTGTCCTCTAGTGGTCATATGAGGGACCTCCTCCCCCCATCAGGATTATCATGAATGGTCTGTCCTCTAGTGGTCATATGAGGGACCTCCTCCTCCCATCAGGATTATCATGAATGGTCTGTCCTCTAGTGGTCATATGAGGGACCTCCTCCCCCCCCCATCAGGATTATCATGAATGGTCTGCCCTCTAGTGGTCATATGAGGGACCTCCTCCTCCCCCCATCAGGATTATCATGAATGGTCTGTCCTCTAGTGGTCATATGAGGGACCTCCTCCCCCCCCCCCATCAGGATTATCATGAATGGTCTGTCCTCTAGTGGTCATATGAGGGACCTCCTCCCCCCATCAGGATTATCATGAATGGTCTGTCCTCTAGTGGTCATATGAGGGACCTCCTCCCCCCATCAGGATTATCATGAATGGTCTGTCCTCTAGTGGTCATATGAGGGACCTCCTCCCCCCATCAGGATTATCATGAATGGTCTGTCCTCTAGTGGTCATATGAGGGACCTCCTCCCCCCATCAGGATTATCATGAATGGTCTGTCCTCTAGTGGTCATATGAGGGACCTCCTCCTCCCATCAGGATTATCATGAATGGTCTGTCCTCTAGTGGTCATATGAGGGACCTCCTCCCCCCCCATCAGGATTATCATGAATGGTCTGCCCTCTAGTGGTCATATGAGGGACCTCCTCCTCCCCCCATCAGGATTATCATGAATGGTCTGTCCTCTAGTGGTCATATGAGGGACCTCCTCCCCCCCATCAGGATTATCATGAATGGTCTGTCCTCTAGTGGTCATATGAGGGACCTCCTCCTCCCCATCAGGATTATCATGAATGGTCTGTCCTCTAGTGGTCATATGAGGGACCTCCTCCCCTCCCCCATCAGGATTATTATGAATGGTCTGTCCTCTAGTGGTCATATGAGGGACCTCCTCCTCCCCCATCAGGATTATCATGAATGGTCTGTCCTCTAGTGGTCATATGAGGGACCTTCTCCTCCCCCATCAGGATTATCATGAATGGTCTGTCCTCTAGTGGTCATATGAGGGACCTTCTCCTCCCCCATCAGGATTATCATGAATGGTCTGTCCTCTAGTGGTCATATGAGGGACCTCCCCCTCCCCCATCAGGATTATCATGAATGGTCTGTCCTCTAGTGGTCATATGAGGGACCTCCTCCTCCCCCCATCAGGATTATCATGAATGGTCTGTCCTCTAGTGGTCATATGAGGGACCTCCTCCCCCCATCAGGATTATCATGAATGGTCTGTCCTCTAGTGGTCATATGAGGGACCTCCTCCTCCCCCCATCAGGATTATCATGAATGGCCTGTCCTCTAGTGGTCATATGAGAGACCTCCTCCTCCCCCCATCAGGATTATCATGAATGGTCTGTCCTCTAGTGGTCATATGAGGGACCTCCTCCCCCCCATCAGGATTATCATGAATGGTCTGTCCTCTAGTGGTCATATGAGGGACCTCCTCCCCCATCAGGATTATCATGAATGGTCTGTCCTCTAGTGGTCATATGAGGGACCTCCTCCCCCCATCAGGATTATCATGAATGGTCTGTCCTCTAGTGGTCATATGAGGGACCTCCTCCCCCCATCAGGATTATCATGAATGGTCTGTCCTCTAGTGGTCATATGAGGGACCTCCTCCTCCCCCATCAGGATTATCATGAATGGTCTGTCCTCTAGTGGTCATATGAGGGACCTCCCCCCCATCAGGATTATCATGAATGGTCTGTCCTCTAGTGGTCATATGAGGGACCTCCTCCCCCCCCCATCAGGATTATCATGAATGGTCTGTCCTCTAGTGGTCATATGAGGGACCTCCTCCTCCCCCCATCAGGATTATCATGAATGGTCTGCCCTCTAGTGGTCATATGAGGGACCTCCTCCTCCCCCCATCAGGATTATCATGAATGGTCTGTCCTCTAGTGGTCATATGAGGGACCTCCTCCTCCATCAGGATTATCATGAATGGTCTGCCCTCTAGTGGTCATATGAGGGACCTCCTCCCCTCCCCCATCAGGATTATCATGAATGGTCTGTCCTCTAGTGGTCATATGAGGGACCTCCTCCCCCCCCCCCATCAGGATTATCATGAATGGTCTGTCCTCTAGTGGTCATATGAGGGACCTCCTCCTCCTCCCATCAGGATTATCATGAATGGTCTGCCCTCTAGTGGTCATATGAGGGACCTCCTCCTCCTCACATCAGGATTATCATGAATGGTCTGTTCTCTAGTGGTCATATGAGGGACCTCCTCCCCCCCCATCAGGATTATCATGAATGGTCTGTCCTCTAGTGGTCATATGAGGGACCTCCTCCTCCCCCCATCAGGATTATCATGAATGGTCTGTCCTCTAGTGGTCATATGAGGGACCTCCTCCTCCCCCCATCAGGATTATCATGAGTGGTCTGTCCTCTAGTGGTCATATGAGGGACCTCCTCCCCCCATCAGGATTATCATGAGTGGTCTGTCCTCTAGTGGTCATATGAGGGACCTCCTCCTCCCCCATCAGGATTATCATGAATGGTCTGTCCTCTAGTGGTCATATGAGAGACCTCCTCCTCCCCCCATCAGGATTATCATGAATGGTCTGTCCTCTAGTGGTCATATGAGAGACCTCCTCCTCCCCCCATCAGGATTATCATGAATGGTCTGTCCTCTAGTGGTCATATGAGGGACATTCTCCTCCCCCCCCCCATCAGGATTATCATGAATGGTCTGCCCTCTAGTGGTCATATGAGGGACCTCCTCCTCCCCCATCAGGATTATCATGAATGGTCTGTCCTCTAGTGGTCATATGAGGGACCTCCTCCTCCCCCCATCAGGATTATTATGAATGGTCTGTCCTCTACTGGTCATATGAGGGACCTCCTCCCCTCCCCCATCAGGATTATCATGAATGGTCTGTCCTCTAGTGGTCATATGAGGGACCTCCTCCTCCCCCCATCAGGATTATTATGAATGGTCTGTCCTCTAGTGGTCATATGAGGGACCTCCTCCTCCCCCCATCAGGATTATCATGAATGGTCTGTCCTCTAGTGGTCATATGAGGGACCTCCTCCCCCCATCAGGATTATCATGAATGGTCTGTCCTCTAGTGGTCATATGAGGGACCTCCTCCCCTCCCCCATCAGGATTATCATGAATGGTCTGTCCTCTAGTGGTCATATGAGGGACCTCCTCCCCCCATCAGGATTATCATGAATGGTCTGTCCTCTAGTGGTCATATGAGAGACCTCCTCCTCCCCCTATCATGATTATCATGAATGGTCTGTCCTCTAGTGGTCATATGAGGGACCTCCTCCTCCCCCATCAGGATTATCATGAATGGTCTGTCCTCTAGTGGTCATATGAGGGACCTCCTCCTCCCCCCATCAGGATTATCATGAATGGTCTGTCCTCTAGTGGTCATATGAGGGACCTCCTCCTCCCCCATCAGGATTATCATGAATGGTCTGTCCTCTAGTGGTCATATGAGGAACCTCCTCCTCCTCCCATCAGGATTATCATGAATGGTCTGTCCTCTAGTGGTCATATGAGGGACCTCCTCCTCCCCCATCAGGATTATCATGAATGGTCTGTCCTCTAGTGGTCATATGAGGGACCTCCTCCTCCCCCATCAGGATTATCATGAATGGTCTGTCCTCTAGTGGTCATATGAGGGACCTCCTCCTCCCCCCATCAGGATTATCATGAATGGTCTGTCCTCTAGTGGTCATATGAGGGACCTCCTCCTCCCCCCATCAGGATTATCATGAATGGTCTGTCCTCTAGTGGTCATATGAGGGACCTCCTCCCCCATCAGGATTATCATGAATGGTCTGTCCTCTAGTGGTCATATGAGGGACCTCCTCCTCCTCCTCCTATCAGGATTATCATGAATGGTCTGTCCTCTAGTGGTCATATGAGGGACCTCCTCCCCCCATCAGGATTATCATGAATGGTCTGTCCTCTAGTGGTCATATGAGGGACCTCCCCCCCCATCAGGATTATCATGAATAGTCTGTCCTCTAGTGGTCATATGAGGGACCTCCTCCCCCATCAGGATTATCATGAATGGTCTGTCCTCTAGTGGTCATATGAGGGACCTCCTCCCCCCCCATAAGGATTATCATGAATGGTCTGTCCTCTAGTGGTCATATGAGGGACCTCCTCCCCTCCCCCATCAGGATTATCATGAATGGTCTGTCCTCTAGTGGTCATATGAGGGACCTCCTCCCCCCCCATCAGGATTATCATGAATGGTCTGTCCTCTAGTGGTCATATGAGGGACCTCCTCCCCTCCCCCATCAGGATTATCATGAATGGTCTGTCCTCTAGTGGTCATATGAGGGACCTCCTCCTTCCCCATCAGGATTATCATGAATGGTCTGTCCTCTAGTGGTCATAGGAGGGACCTCCTCCTCCCCCATCAGGATTATCATGAATGGTCTGTCCTCTAGTGGTCATATGAGGGACCTCCCCCTCCCCCCATCAGGATTATCATGAATGGTCTGTCCTCTAGTGGTCATATGAGGGACCTCCTCCCCCCATCAGGATTATCATGAATGGTCTGTCCTCTAGTGGTCATATGAGGGACCTCCTCCTCCCCCCATCAGGATTATCATGAATGGTCTGTCCTCTAGTGGTCATATGAGGGACCTCCTCCTCCTCCATCAGGATTATCATGAATGGTCTGTCCTCTAGTGGTCATATGAGGGACCTCCTCCTCCCCCATCAGGATTATCATGAATGGTCTGCCCTCTAGTGGTCATATGAGGGACCTCCTCCTCCCCCCATCAGGATTATCATGAATGGTCTGTCCTCTAGTGGTCATATGAGGGACCTCCTCCTCCCCATCAGGATTATCATGAATGGTCTGTCCTCTAGTGGTCATATGAGGGACCTCCTCCTCCCCCATCAGGATTATCATGAATGGTCTGTCCTCTAGTGGTCATATGAGGGACCTCCCCCCCCCCCCATCAGGATTATCATGAATGGTCTGTCCTCTAGTGGTCATATGAGGGACCTCCTCCTCCCCCCATCAGGATTATCATGAATGGTCTGTCCTCTAGTGGTCATATGAGACCTCCTCCCCCATCAGGATTATCATGAATGGTCTGTCCTCTAGTGGTCATATGAGGGACCTCCTCCTCCCCCATCAGGATTATCATGAATGGTCTGTCCTCTAGTGGTCATATGAGGGACCTCCTCCCCCTATCAGGATTATCATGAATGGTCTGTCCTCTAGTGGTCATATGAGGGACCTCCCCCCCCCCCATCAGGATTATCATGAATGGTCTCTCCTCTAGTGGTCATATGAGGGACCTCCTCCCCCCCCCCATCAGGATTATCATGAACGGTCTGTCCTCTAGTGGTCATATGAGGGACCTCCTCCCCCCCATCAGGATTATCATGAATGGTCTGTCCTCTAGTGGTCATATGAGGGACCTCCTCCTCCCCCATCAGGATTATCATGAATGGTCTGTCCTCTAGTGGTCATATGAGAGACCTCCTCCCCCCCATCAGGATTATCATGAATGGTCTGTCCTCTAGTGGTCATATGAGGGACCTTCTCCTCCTCCCATCAGGATTATCATGAATGGTCTGTCCTCTAGTGGTCATATGAGAGACCTTCTCCTCCCCCATCAGGATTATCATGAATGGTCTGTCCTCTAGTGGTCATATGAGGGACCTCCTCCCCCCCCATCAGGATTATCATGAATGGTCTGTCCTCTAGTGGTCATATGAGGGACCTCCTCCCCTCCCCCATCAGGATTATCATGAATGGTCTGTCCTCTAGTGGTCATATGAGGGACCTCCTCCCCCCACAGGATTATCATGAATGGTCTGTAGTCTAGTGGTCATATGAGGGACCTCCTCCCCTCCCCCATCAGGATTATCATGAATGGTCTGTCCTCTAGTGGTCATATGAGGGACCTCCTCCTCCCCCATCAGGATTATCATGAATGGTCTGCCCTCTAGTGGTCATATGAGGGACCTCCTCCTCCCCCCATCAGGATTATCATGAGTGGTCTGTCCTCTAGTGGTCATATGAGGGACCTCCTCCTCCCCATCAGGATTATCATGAATGGTCTGTCCTCTAGTGGTCATATGAGGGACCTCCTCCTCCTCCATCAGGATTATCATGAATGGTCTGTCCTCTAGTGGTCATATGAGGAACCCCCTCCCCCATCAGGATTATCATGAATGGTCTGTCCTCTAGTGGTCATATGAGGGACCTCCTCCCCCCCCAATCAGGATTATCATGAATGGTCTGTCCTCTAGTGGTCATATGAGGGACCCCCCCCCCATCAGGATTATCATGAATGGTCTGTCCTCTAGTGGTCATATGAGGGACCTCCTCCTCCATCAGGATTATCATGAATGGTCTGTCCTCTAGTGGTCATATGAGGGACCTCCTCCCCCCATCAGGATTATCATGAATGGTCTGTACTCTAGTGGTCATATGAGGGACCTCCTCCTCCTCCCATCAGGATTATCATGAATGGTCTGTCCTCTAGTGGTCATATGAGGGACCTCCTCCTCCATCAGGATTATCATGAATGGTCTGTCCTCTAGTGGTCATATGAGGGACCTCCTCCCCCCATCAGGATTATCATGAATGGTCTGTCCTCTAGTGGTCATATGAGGGACCTCCTCCTCCCCCATCAGGATTATCATGAATGGTCTGTCCTCTAGTGGTCATATGAGACCTCCTCCCCCATCAGGATTATCATGAATGGTCTGTCCTCTAGTGGTCATATGAGGGACCTCCTCCTCCCCCATCAGGATTATCATGAATGGTCTGTCCTCTACTGGTCATATGAGGGACCTCCTCCTCCCCCATCAGGATTATCATGAATGGTCTGTCCTCTAGTGGTCATATGAGGAACCCCCTCCCCCATCAGGATTATCATGAATGGTCTGTCCTCTAGTGGTCATATGAGGGACCTCCTCCCCCCCCCCAATCAGGATTATCATGAATGGTCTGTCCTCTAGTGGTCATATGAGGGACCTCCCCCCCCCCATCAGGATTATCATGAATGGTCTGTCCTCTAGTGGTCATATGAGGGACCTCCTCCTCCCCCATCAGGATTATCATGAATGGTCTGTCCTCTAGTGGTCATATGAGGGACCTCCTCCCCCTATCAGGATTATCATGAATGGTCTGTCCTCTAGTGGTCATATGAGGGACCTCCCCCCCCATCAGGATTATCATGAATGGTCTCTCCTCTAGTGGTCATATGAGGGACCTCCTCCCCCCCCCCATCAGGATTATCATGAATGGTCTGTCCTCTAGTGGTCATATGAGGGACCTCCTCCTCCCCCATCAGGATTATCATGAATGGTCTGTCCTCTAGTGGTCATATGAGGGACCTTCTCCTCCTCCCATCAGGATTATCATGAATGGTCTGTCCTCTAGTGGTCATATGAGGGACCTCCTCCTCCCCCATCAGGATTATCATGAATGGTCTGTCCTCTAGTGGTCATATGAGGGACCTCCTCCCCCCCCCATCAGGATTATCATGAATGGTCTGTCCTCTAGTGGTCATATGAGGGACCTCCTCCCCTCCCCCATCAGGATTATCATGAATGGTCTGTCCTCTAGTGGTCATATGAGGGACCTCCTCCCCCCCCCATCAGGATTATCATGAATGGTCTGTCCTCTAGTGGTCATATGAGGGACCTCCTCCCCTCCCCCATCAGGATTATCATGAATGGTCTGTCCTCTAGTGGTCATATGAGGGACCTCCTCCCCCCACAGGATTATCATGAATGGTCTGTCCTCTAGTGGTCATATGAGGGACCTCCTCCTTCCCCATCAGGATTATCATGAATGGTCTGTCCTCTAGTGGCCATATGAGGGACCTCCTCCTCCCCCATCAGGATTATCATGAGTGGTCTGTCCTCTAGTGGTCATATGAGGGACCTCCTCCCCCCCCAATCAGGATTATCATGAATGGTCTGTCCTCTAGTGGTCATATGAGGGACCTCCCCCCCCATCAGGATTATCATGAATGGTCTGTCCTCTAGTGGTCATATGAGGGACCTCCTCCTCCCCATCAGGATTATCATGAATGGTCTGTCCTCTAGTGGTCATATGAGGGACCTCCTCCCCCCATCAGGATTATCATGAATGGTCTGCCTTCTAGCGCTCATATGAGGGACCTCCTCCTCCCCCCATCAGGATTATCATAAATGGTCTGTCCTCTAGTGGTCATATGAGGGACCTCCTCCTCCCCTCCCCCATCAGGATTATCATGAATGGTCTGTCCTCTAGTGGTCATATGAGGGACCTCCTCCTCCCCCATCAGGATTATCATGAATGGTCTGTCCTCTAGTGGTCATATGAGACCTCCTCCCCCATCAGGATTATCATGAATGGTCTGTCCTCTAGTGGTCATATGAGGGACCTCCTCCCCCCATCAGGATTATCATGAATGGTCTGTCCTCTAGTGGTCATATGAGGGACCTCCTCCTCCCCCCATCAGGATTATCATGAATGGTCTGTCCTCTAGTGGTCATATGAGGGACCTCCTCCCCCCATCAGGATTATCATGAATGGTCTGTCCTCTAGTGGTCATATGAGGGACCTCCTCCTCCCCCCATCAGGATTATCATGAATGGTCTGTCCTCTAGTGGTCATATGAGGGACCTCCTCCTCCCCCCATCAGGATTATCATGAATGGTCTGTCCTCTAGTGGTCATATGAGGGACCTCCTCCCCCCATCAGGATTATCATGAATGGTCTGTCCTCTAGTGGTCATATGAGGGACCTCCTCCCCCCATCAGGATTATCATGAATGGTCTGTCCTCTAGTGGTCATATGAGGGACCTCCTCCCCCATCAGGATTATCATGAATGGTCTGTCCTCTAGTGGTCATATGAGGGACCTCCTCCCCTCCCCCATCAGGATTATCATGAATGGTCTGTCCTCTAGTGGTCATATGAGGGACCTCCTCCCCCCCATAAGGATTATCATGAATGGTCTGTCCTCTAGTGGTCATATGAGGGACCTCCTCCTCCCCCATCAGGATTATCATGAATGGTCTGTCCTCTAGTGGTCATATGAGGGACCTCCTCCCCCCATCAGGATTATCATGAATGGTCTGTCCTCTAGTGGTCATATGAGGGACCTCCTCCCCTCCCCCATCAGGATTATCATGAATGGTCTGTCCTCTAGTGGTCATATGAGGGACCTCCTCCCCCCACAGGATTATCATGAATGGTCTGTCCTCTAGTGGTCATATGAGGGACCTCCTCCCCTCCCCCATCAGGATTATCATGAATGGTCTGTCCTCTAGTGGTCATATGAGGGACCTCCTCCTCCCCCCATCAGTATTATCATGAATGGTCTGTCCTCTAGTGGTCATATGAGGGACCTCCTCCTCCCCCATCAGGATTATCATGAATGGTCTGTCCTCTAGTGGTCATATGAGAGACCTCCTCCCCTCCCCCATCAGGATTATCATGAATGGTCTGCCCTCTAGTGGTCATATGAGGGACCTCCTCCCCCCCATCAGTATTATCATGAATGGTCTGTCCTCTAGTGGTCATATGAGGGACCTCCTCCTCCCCCATCAGGATTATCATGAATGGTCTGTCCTCTAGTGGTCATATGAGGGACCTCCTCCCCCCCATCAGGATTATCATGAATGGTCTGTCCTCTAGTGGTCATATGAGGGACCTCCTCCTCCCCCCATCAGGATTATCATGAATGGTCTGTCCTCTAGTGGTCATATGAGGGACCTCCTCCTCCCCCCCATCAGGATTATCATGAATGGTCTGTCCTCTAGTGGTCATATGAGGAACCTCCTCCCCCCCCCCATCAGGATCATCATGAATGGTCTGTCCTCTAGTGGTCATATGAGGGACCTCCTCCTCCCCCATCAGGATTATCATGAATGGTCTGTCCTCTAGTGGTCATATGAGGGATCTCCTCCCCTCCCCCATCAGGATTATCATGAATGGTCTGTCCTCTAGTGGTCATATGAGGGACCTCCTCCCCCCCCCATCAGGATTATCATGAATGGTCTGTCCTCTAGTGGTCATATGAGGGACCTCCTCCCCATCATCAGGATTATCATGAATGGTCTGTCCTCTAGTGGTCATATGAGGGACCTCCTCCCCCCCCCCATCAGGATTATCATGAATGGTCTGTCCTCTAGTGGTCATATGAGGGACCTCCTCCTCCCCCCATCAGGATTATCATGAATGGTCTGTCCTCTAGTGGTCATATGAGGGATCTCCTCCCCTCCCCCATCAGGATTATCATGAATGGTCTGTCCTCTAGTGGTCATATGAGGGATCTCCTCCCCTCCCCCATCAGGATTATCATGAATGGTCTGTCCTCTAGTGGTCATATGAGGGATCTCCTCCCCTCCCCCATCAGGATTATCATGAATGGTCTGTCCTCTAGTGGTCATATGAGGGACCTCCTCCCCATCATCAGGATTATCATGAATGGTCTGTCCTCTAGTGGTCATATGAGGGACCTCCTCCCCCCCATCAGGATTATCATGAATGGTCTGTCCTCTAGTGGTCATATGAGGGATCTCCTCCCCTCCCCCATCAGGATTATCATGAATGGTCTGTCCTCTAGTGGTCATATGAGGGATCTCCTCCCCTCCCCCATCAGGATTATCATGAATGGTCTGTCCTCTAGTGGTCATATGAGGGATCTCCTCCCCTCCCCCATCAGGATTATCATGAATGGTCTGTCCTCTAGTGGTCATATGAGGGACCTCCTCCCCCCCCCATCAGGATTATCATGAATGGTCTGTCCTCTAGTGGTCATATGAGGGACCTCCTCCCCTCCCCCATCAGGATTATCATGAATGGTCTGTCCTCTAGTGGTCATATGAGGGATCTCCTCCCCTCCCCCATCAGGATTATCATGAATGGTCTGTCCTCTAGTGGTCATATGAGGGATCTCCTCCCCTCCCCCATCAGGATTATCATGAATGGTCTGTCCTCTAGTGGTCATATGAGGGACCTCCTCCTCTCCCCATCAGAATTATCATGAATGGTCTGTCCTCTAGTGGTCATATGAGGGACCTCCTCCCCCCCCCATCAGGATTATCATGAATGGTCTGTCCTCTAGTGGTCATATGAGGGACCTCCTCCCCATCATCAGGATTATCATGAATGGTCTGTCCTCTAGTGGTCATATGAGGGACCTCCTCCCCCCCCATCAGGATTATCATGAATGGTCTGTCCTCTAGTGGTCATATGAGGGACCTCCTCCCCCCCCATCAGGATTATCATGAATGGTCTGTCCTCTAGTGGTCATATGAGGGACCTCCTCCCCCCATCAGGATTATCATGAATGGTCTGTCCTCTAGTGGTCATATGAGGGACCTCCTCCCCCCATCAGGATTATCATGAATGGTCTGTCCTCTAGTGGTCATATGAGGGACCTCCTCCCCCCATCAGGATTATCATGAATGGTCTGTCCTCTAGTGGTCATATGAGGGACCTCCTCCCCTCCCCCATCAGGATTATCATGAATGGTCTGTCCTCTAGTGGTCATATGAGGGACCTCCTCCTCCCATCAGGATTATCATGAATGGTCTGTCCTCTAGTGGTCATATGAGGGACCTCCTCCCCCCCCCATCAGGATTATCATGAATGGTCTGCCCTCTAGTGGTCATATGAGGGACCTCCTCCTCCCCCCATCAGGATTATCATGAATGGTCTGTCCTCTAGTGGTCATATGAGGGACCTCCTCCCCCCCCCCATCAGGATTATCATGAATGGTCTGTCCTCTAGTGGTCATATGAGGGACCTCCTCCCCCCATCAGGATTATCATGAATGGTCTGTCCTCTAGTGGTCATATGAGGGACCTCCTCCCCCCATCAGGATTATCATGAATGGTCTGTCCTCTAGTGGTCATATGAGGGACCTCCTCCCCCCATCAGGATTATCATGAATGGTCTGTCCTCTAGTGGTCATATGAGGGACCTCCTCCCCCCATTAGGATTATCATGAATGGTCTGTCCTCTAGTGGTCATATGAGGGACCTCCTCCTCCCATCAGGATTATCATGAATGGTCTGTCCTCTAGTGGTCATATGAGGGACCTCCTCCCCCCCCCCATCAGGATTATCATGAATGGTCTGCCCTCTAGTGGTCATATGAGGGACCTCCTCCTCCCCCCATCAGGATTATCATGAATGGTCTGTCCTCTAGTGGTCATATGAGGGACCTCCTCCCCCCCATCAGGATTATCATGAATGGTCTGTCCTCTAGTGGTCATATGAGGGACCTCCTCCTCCCCATCAGGATTATCATGAATGGTCTGTCCTCTAGTGGTCATATGAGGGACCTCCTCCCCTCCCCCATCAGGATTATTATGAATGGTCTGTCCTCTAGTGGTCATATGAGGGACCTCCTCCTCCCCCATCAGGATTATCATGAATGGTCTGTCCTCTAGTGGTCATATGAGGGACCTTCTCCTCCCCCATCAGGATTATCATGAATGGTCTGTCCTCTAGTGGTCATATGAGGGACCTCCTCCCCCATCAGGATTATCATGAATGGTCTGTCCTCTAGTGGTCATATGAGGGACCTCCTCCTCCTCCCATCAGGATTATCATGAATGGTCTGTCCTCTAGTGGTCATATGAGGGACCCCCCCCATCAGGATTATCATGAATGGTCTGTCCTCTAGTGGTCATATGAGGGACCTCCTCCTCCCCCATCAGGATTATCATGAATGGTCTGTCCTCTAGTGATCATATGAGGGACCTCCTCCCCTCCCCCATCAGGATTATCATGAATGGTCTGTCCTCTAGTGGTCATATGAGGGACCTCCCCCTCCCCCATCAGGATTATCATGAATGGTCTGTCCTCTAGTGGTCATATGAGGGACCTCCTCCTCCATCAGGATTATCATGAATGGCCTGTCCTCTAGTGGTCATATGAGAGACCTCCTCCTCCCCCCATCAGGATTATCATGAATGGTCTGTCCTCTAGTGGTCATATGAGGGACCTCCTCCCCCCCATCAGGATTATCATGAATGGTCTGTCCTCTAGTGGTCATATGAGGGACCTCCTCCCCCATCAGGATTATCATGAATGGTCTGTCCTCTAGTGGTCATATGAGGGACCTCCTCCCCCCATCAGGATTATCATGAATGGTCTGTCCTCTAGTGGTCATATGAGGGACCTCCTCCCCCCATCAGGATTATCATGAATGGTCTGTCCTCTAGTGGTCATATGAGGGACCTCCTCCTCCCCCATCAGGATTATCATGAATGGTCTGTCCTCTAGTGGTCATATGAGGGACCCCCCCCCATCAGGATTATCATGAATGGTCTGTCCTCTAGTGGTCATATGAGGGACCTCCTCCCCCCCCCCATCAGGATTATCATGAATGGTCTGTCCTCTAGTGGTCATATGAGGGACCTCCTCCTCCCCCCATCAGGATTATCATGAATGGTCTGCCCTCTAGTGGTCATATGAGGGACCTCCTCCTCCTCATATCAGGATTATCATGAATGGTCTGTTCTCTAGTGGTCATATGAGGGACCTCCTCCTCCATCAGGATTATCATGAATGGTCTGCCCTCTAGTGGTCATATGAGGGACCTCCTCCCCCCCCCCCCCATCAGGATTATCATGAATGGTCTGTCCTCTAGTGGTCATATGAGGGACCTCCTCCTCCTCCCATCAGGATTATCATGAATGGTCTGCCCTCTAGTGGTCATATGAGGGACCTCCTCCTCCTCCTCACATCAGGATTATCATGAATGGTCTGTTCTCTAGTGGTCATATGAGGGACCTCCTCCCCCCCCCATCAGGATTATCATGAATGGTCTGTCCTCTAGTGGTCATATGAGGGACCTCCTCCTCCCCCCATCAGGATTATCATGAATGGTCTGTCCTCTAGTGGTCATATGAGGGACCTCCTCCTCCCCCCATCAGGATTATTATGAGTGGTCTGTCCTCTAGTGGTCATATGAGGGACCTCCTCCCCCCATCAGGATTATCATGAGTGGTCTGTCCTCTAGTGGTCATATGAGGAACCTCCTCCTCCCCCATCAGGATTATCATGAATGGTCTGTCCTCTAGTGGTCATATGAGAGACCTCCTCCTCCCCCCATCAGGATTATCATGAATGGTCTGTCCTCTAGTGGTCATATGAGGGACCTCCCCCCCCCCCCCCCCCAATCAGGATTATCATGAATGGTCTGTCCTCTAGTGGTCATATGAGGGACATTCTCCCCCCCCCCCCCCATCAGGATTATCATGAATGGTCTGCCCTCTAGTGGTCATATGAGGGACCTCCTCCTCCCCCATCAGGATTATCATGAATGGTCTGTCCTCTAGTGGTCATATGAGGGACCTCCTCCTCCCCCCATCAGGATTATTATGAATGGTCTGTCCTCTACTGGTCATATGAGGGACCTCCTCCCCTCCCCCATCAGGATTATCATGAATGGTCTGTCCTCTAGTGGTCATATGAGGGACCTCCTCCTCCCCCCATCAGGATTATTATGAATGGTCTGTCCTCTAGTGGTCATATGAGGGACCTCCTCCTCCCCCCATCAGGATTATCATGAATGGTCTGTCCTCTAGTGGTCATATGAGGGACCTCCTCCCCCCATCAGGATTATCATGAATGGTCTGTCCTCTAGTGGTCATATGAGGGACCTCCTCCCCTCCCCCATCAGGATTATCATGAATGGTCTGTCCTCTAGTGGTCATATGAGGGACCTCCTCCCCCCATCAGGATTATCATGAATGGTCTGTCCTCTAGTGGTCATATGAGAGACCTCCTCCTCCCCCTATCATGATTATCATGAATGGTCTGTCCTCTAGTGGTCATATGAGGGACCTCCTCCTCCCCCATCAGGATTATCATGAATGGTCTGTCCTCTAGTGGTCATATGAGGGACCTCCTCCTCCTCCCATCAGGATTATCATGAATGGTCTGTCCTCTAGTGGTAATATGAGGGACCTCCTCCTCCCCCCATCAGGATTATCATGAATGGTCTGTCCTCTAGTGGTAATATGAGGGACCTCCTCCTCCCCCCATCAGGATTATCATGAATGGTCTGTCCTCTAGTGGTAATATGAGGGACCTCCTCCTCCCCCCCATCAGGATTATCATGAATAGTCTGTCCTCTAGTGGTCATATGAGGGACCTCCTCCTCCCCCATCAGGATTATCATGAATGGTCTGTCCTCTAGTGGTCATATGAGGGACCTCCTCCCCCCACAGGATTATCATGAATGGTCTGTCCTCTAGTGGTCATATGAGGGACCTCCTCCCCCCATCAGGATTATCATGAATGGTCTGTCCTTTAGTGGCCATATGAGGGACCTCCTCCTCCCCCCATCAGGATTATCATGAATGGTCTGCCCTCTAGTGGTCATATGAGGGATCTCCTCCTCCCCCATCAGGATTATCATGAATGGTCTGTCCTCTAGTGGTCATATGAGGGACCTCCTCCTCCTCCCATCAGGATTATCATGAATGGTCTGTCCTCTAGTGGTCATATGAGGGACCTCCTCCTCCCCTCCCCCATCAGGATTATCATGAATGGTCTGTCCTCTAGTGGTCATATGAGGGACCTCCTCCTCCCCCCATCAGGATTATCATGAATGGTCTTTCCTCTAGTGGTCATATGAGGGACCTCCTCCTCCCCCCATCAGGATTATCATGAATGGTCTGTCCTCTAGTGGTCATATGAGGAACCTCCTCCCATCAGGATTATCATGAATGGTCTGTCCTCTAGTGGTCATATGAGGGACCTCCTCCTCCCCCCATCAGGATTATCATGAATGGTCTTTCCTCTAGTGGTCATATGAGGGACCTCCTCCTCCCCCCATCAGGATTATCATGAATGGTCTGTCCTCTAGTGGTCATATGAGGGACCTCCTCCCCCCATCAGGATTATCATGAATGGTCTGTCCTCTAGTGGTCATATGAGGGACCTCCCCCCCATCAGGATTATCATGAATGGTCTGTCCTCTAGTGGTCATATGAGGGACCTCCTCCTCCCCCCATCAGGATTATCATGAATGGTCTGTCCTCTAGTGGTCATATGAGGGACCTCCTCCCCCCCATCAGGATTATCATGAATGGTCTGTCCTCTAGTGGTCATATGAGGGTCATTCTCCTCCCCCCATCAGGATTATCATGAATGGTCTGTCCTCTAGTGGTCATATGAGGGACCTCCTCCTCCCCCCATCAGGATTATCATGAATGGTCTGTCCTCTAGTGGTCATATGAGAGACCTCCTCCTCCCCCCATCAGGATTATCATGAATGGTCTGTCCTCTAGTGGTCATATGAGGGACATTCTCCTCCCCCCCCCCCCCATCAGGATTATCATGAATGGTCTGCCCTCTAGTGGTCATATGAGGGACCTCCTCCTCCCCCCGTCAGGATTATCATGAATGGTCTGTCCTCTAGTGGTCATATGAGGGACCTCCTCCTCCCCCCATCAGGATTATCATGAATGGTCTGTCCTCTAGTGGTCATATGAGAGACCTCCTCCTCCCCCCATCAGGATTATCATGAATGGTCTGTCCTCTAGTGGTCATATGAGGGACATTCTCCTCCCCCCCCCCCCCCATCAGGATTATCATGAATGGTCTGCCCTCTAGTGGTCATATGAGGGACCTCCTCCTCCCCCATCAGGATTATCATGAATGGTCTGTCCTCTAGTGGTCATATGAGGGACCTCCTCCTCCCCCCATCAGGATTATTATGAATGGTCTGTCCTCTAGTGGTCATATGAGGGACCTCCTCCCCTCCCCCATCAGGATTATTATGAATGTTCTGTCCTCTAGTGGTCATATGAGGAACCTCCTCCCATCAGGATTATCATGAATGGTCTGTCCTCTAGTGGTCAAATGAGGGACCTCCTCCTCCCCCATCAGGATTATCATGAATGGTCTGTCCTCTAGTGGTCATATGAGGGACCTCCTCCTCCCCCCATCAGGATTATCATGAATGGTCTGCCCTCTAGTGGTCATATGAGGGACCTCCTCCTCCCCCCATCAGGATTATCATGAATGGTCTGTCCTCTAGTGGTCATATGAGGGACCTCCTCCTCCCCCCATCAGGATTATCATGAATGGTCTGTCCTCTAGTGGTCATATGAGGGACCTCCTCCTCCCCCCATCAGGATTATCATGAATGGTCTGCCCTCTAGTGGTCATATGAGGGACCTCCTCCTCCCCCCATCAGGATTATCATGAATGGTCTGTCCTCTAGTGGTCATATGAGGGACCTCCTCCTCCCCCCATCAGGATTATCATGAATGGTCTGTCCTCTAGTGGTCATATTAGGGACCTCCTCCTCCTCCATCAGGATTATCATGAATGGTCTGTCCTCTAGTGGTCATATGAGGGACCTCCTCCTCCCCCCATCAGGATTATCATGAATGGTCTGTCCTCTAGTGGTCATATTAGGGACCTCCTCCTCCTCCATCAGGATTATCATGAATGGTCTGTCCTCTAGTGGTCATATGAGGGACCTCCTCCTCCCCCATCAGGATTATCATGAATGGTCTGTCCTCTAGTGGTCATATGAGGGACCTCCTCCCCCCCATCAGGATTATCATGAATGGTCTGTCCTCTAGTGGTCATATGAGGGACATTCTCCTCCCCCCATCAGGATTATCATGAATGGTCTGTCCTCTAGTGGTCATATGAGGGACCTCCTCCCCCCATCAGGATTATCATGAATGGTCTGTCCTCTAGTGGCCATATGAGGGACCTCCTCCTCCTCCCATCAGGATTATCATGAATGGTCTGTCCTCTAGTGGTAATATGAGGGACCTCCTCCTCCCCCCATCAGGATTATCATGAATGGTCTGTCCTCTAGTGGTCATATGAGGGACCTCCCCCCCCATCAGGATTATCATGAATGGTCTGCCCTCTAGTGGTCATATGAGGGATCTCCCCCCCATCAGGATTATCATCATTGGTCTGTCCTCTAGTGGTCATATGAGGGACCTCCTCCTCCCCCATCAGGATTATCATGAATGGTCTGTCCTCTAGTGGTCATATGAGGGACCTCCTCCCCCCACAGGATTATCATGAATGGTCTGTCCTCTAGTGGTCATATGAGGGACCTCCTCCCCCCATCAGGATTATCATGAATGGTCTGTCCTCTAGTGGTCATATGAGGGACCTCCTCCTCCCCCCATCAGGATTATCATGAATGGTCTGCCCTCTAGTGGTCATATGAGGGATCTCCTCCTCCCCCATCAGGATTATAATGAATGGTCTGTCCTCTAGTGGTCATATGAGGGACCTCCTCCTCCTCCCATCAGGATTATCATGAATGGTCTGTCCTCTAGTGGTCATATGAGGGACCTCCTCCTCCCCTCCCCCATCAGGATTATCATGAATGGTCTGTCCTCTAGTGGTCATATAAGGGAACTCCTCCTCCCCCATCAGGATTATCATGAATGGTCTGTCCTCTAGTGGTCATATGAGGGACCCCCCCCCCATCAGGATTATCATGAATGGTCTGTCCTCTAGTGGTCATATGAGGAACCTCCTCCTCCCCCATCAGGATTATCATGAATGGTCTGTCCTCTAGTGGTCATATGAGGGACCTCCTCCTCCCCCATCAGGATTATCATGAATGGTCTGTCCTCTAGTGGTCATATGAGACCTCCTCCCCCATCAGGATTATCATGAATGGTCTGTCCTCTAGTGGTCATATGAGGGACCTCCTCCCCCCATCAGGATTATCATGAATGGTCTGTCCTCTAGTGGTCATATGAGGGACCTCCTCCTCCCCCATCAGGATTATCATGAATGGTCTGTCCTCTAGTGGTCATATGAGGGACCTCCTCCTACCCCCATCAGGATTATCATGAATGGTCTGTCCTCTAGTGGTCATATGAGGGACCTCCTCCTCCCCCCATCAGGATTATCATGAATGGTCTGTCCTCTAGTGGTCATATGAGGGACCTCCTCCTCCTCCATCAGGATTATCATGAATGGTCTGTCCTCTAGTGGTCATATGAGGGACCTCCTCCTCCCCCATCAGGATTATCATGAATGGTCTGCCCTCTAGTGGTCATATGAGGGACCTCCTCCTCCCCCCATCAGGATTATCATGAATGGTCTGTCCTCTAGTGGTCATATGAGGGACCTCCTCCTCCCCATCAGGATTATCATGAATGGTCTGTCCTCTAGTGGTCATATGAGGGACCTCCTCCTCCTCCATCAGGATTATCATGAATGGTCTGTCCTCTAGTGGTCATATGAGGAACCCCCTCCCCCATCAAAATTATCATGAATGGTCTGTCCTCTAGTGGTCATATGAGGGACCTCCTCCTCCCCCCATCAGGATTATCATGAATGGTCTGTCCTCTAGTGGTCATATGAGGGACCTCCTCCTCCCCCCATCAGGATTATCATGAATGGTCTGTCCTCTAGTGGTCATATGAGGGACCTCCTCGTCCCCATCAGGATTATCATGAATGGTCTGTCCTCTAGTGGTCATATGAGGGACCTCCTCCTCCCCCATCAGGATTATCATGAATGGTCTGTCCTCTAGTGGTCATATGAGGGACCTCCTCCCCCCATCAGGATTATCATGAATGGTCTGTCCTCTAGTGGTCATATGAGGGACCTCCCCCCCCCATCAGGATTATCATGAATAGTCTGTCCTCTAGTGGTCATATGAGGGACCTCCTCCCCCATCAGGATTATCATGAATGGTCTGTCCTCTAGTGGTCATATGAGGGACCTCCTCCCCCCCCATAAGGATTATCATGAATGGTCTGTCCTCTAGTGGTCATATGAGGGACCTCCTCCCCCCCATCAGGATTATCATGAATGGTCTGTCCTCTAGTGGTCATATGAGGGACCTCCTCCCCTCCCCCATCAGGATTATCATGAATGGTCTGTCCTCTAGTGGTCATATGAGGGACCTCCTCCCCCCCCATCAGGATTATCATGAATGGTCTGTCCTCTAGTGGTCATATGAGGGACCTCCTCCCCTCCCCCATCAGGATTATCATGAATGGTCTGTCCTCTAGTGGTCATATGAGGGACCTCCTCCTTCCCCATCAGGATTATCATGAATGGTCTGTCCTCTAGTGGTCATATGAGGGACCTCCTCCTTCCCCATCAGGATTATCATGAATGGTCTGTCCTCTAGTAGTCATAGGAGGGACCTCCTCCTCCCCCATCAGGATTATCATGAATGGTCTGTCCTCTAGTGGTCATATGAGGGACCTCCCCCTCCCCCCATCAGGATTATCATGAATGGTCTGTCCTCTAGTGGTCATATGAGGGACCTCCTCCCCCCATCAGGATTATCATGAATGGTCTGTCCTCTAGTGGTCATATGAGGGACCTCCTCCTCCCCCCATCAGGATTATCATGAATGGTCTGTCCTCTAGTGGTCATATGAGGGACCTCCTCCTCCTCCATCAGGATTATCATGAATGGTCTGTCCTCTAGTGGTCATATGAGGGACCTCCTCCTCCCCCATCAGGATTATCATGAATGGTCTGCCCTCTAGTGGTCATATGAGGGACCTCCTCCTCCCCCCATCAGGATTATCATGAATGGTCTGTCCTCTAGTGGTCATATGAGGGACCTCCTCCTCCCCATCAGGATTATCATGAATGGTCTGTCCTCTAGTGGTCATATGAGGAACCCCCTCCCCCATCAGGATTATCATGAATGGTCTGTCCTCTAGTGGTCATATGAGGGACCTCCTCCCCCCCCCAATCAGGATTATCATGAATGGTCTGTCCTCTAGTGGTCATATGAGGGACCCCCCCCCCCCCCCATCAGGATTATCATGAATGGTCTGTCCTCTAGTGGTCATATGAGGGACCTCCTCCCCCCCCTATCATGATTATCATTAATGGTCTGTCCTCTAGTGGTCATATGAGGGACCTCCTCCTCCCCCCATCAGGATTATCATGAATGGTCTGTCCTCTAGTGGTCATATGAGACCTCCTCCCCCATCAGGATTATCATGAATGGTCTGTCCTCTAGTGGTCATATGAGGGACCTCCTCCTCCCCCATCAGGATTATCATGAATGGTCTGTCCTCTAGTGGTCATATGAGGGACCTCCTCCCCCTATCAGGATTATCATGAATGGTCTGTCCTCTAGTGGTCATATGAGGGACCTCCCCCCCCCCCCATCAGGATTATCATGAATGGTCTCTCCTCTAGTGGTCATATGAGGGACCTCCTCCCCCCCCCCCATCAGGATTATCATGAACGGTCTGTCCTCTAGTGGTCATATGAGGGACCTCCTCCCCCCCATCAGGATTATCATGAATGGTCTGTCCTCTAGTGGTCATATGAGGGACCTCCTCCTCCCCCATCAGGATTATCATGAATGGTCTGTCCTCTAGTGGTCATATGAGGGACCTTCTCCTCCTCCCATCAGGATTATCATGAATGGTCTGTCCTCTAGTGGTCATATGAGGGACCTCCTCCTCCCCCCATCAGGATTATCATGAATGGTCTGTCCTCTAGTGGTCATATGAGGGACCTCCTCCCCCCCCATCAGGATTATCATGAATGGTCTGTCCTCTAGTGGTCATATGAGGGACCTCCTCCCCTCCCCCATCAGGATTATCATGAATGGTCTGTCCTCTAGTGGTCATATGAGGGACCTCCTCCCCCCACAGGATTATCATGAATGGTCTGTCCTCTAGTGGTCATATGAGGGACCTCCTCCTTCCCCATCAGGATTATCATGAATGGTCTGTCCTCTAGTGGTCATATGAGGGACCTCCTCCTCCCCCATCAGGATTATCATGAATGGTCTGCCCTCTAGTGGTCATATGAGGGACCTCCTCCTCCCCCCATCAGGATTATCATGAGTGGTCTGTCCTCTAGTGGTCATATGAGGGACCTCCTCCTCCCCATCAGGATTATCATGAATGGTCTGTCCTCTAGTGGTCATATGAGGGACCTCCTCCTCCTCCATCAGGATTATCATGAATGGTCTGTCCTCTAGTGGTCATATGAGGAACCCCCTCCCCCATCAGGATTATCATGAATGGTCTGTCCTCTAGTGGTCATATGAGGGACCTCCTCCCCCCCCAATCAGGATTATCATGAATGGTCTGTCCTCTAGTGGTCATATGAGGGACCCCCCCCCCATCAGGATTATCATGAATGGTCTGTCCTCTAGTGGTCATATGAGGGACCTCCTCCTCCATCAGGATTATCATGAATGGTCTGTCCTCTAGTGGTCATATGAGGGACCTCCTCCCCCCATCAGGATTATCATGAATGGTCTGTACTCTAGTGGTCATATGAGGGACCTCCTCCTCCTCCCATCAGGATTATCATGAATGGTCTGTCCTCTAGTGGTCATATGAGGGACCTCCTCCTCCATCAGGATTATCATGAATGGTCTGTCCTCTAGTGGTCATATGAGGGACCTCCTCCCCCCATCAGGATTATCATGAATGGTCTGTCCTCTAGTGGTCATATGAGGGACCTCCTCCTCCCCCATCAGGATTATCATGAATGGTCTGTCCTCTAGTGGTCATATGAGACCTCCTCCCCCATCAGGATTATCATGAATGGTCTGTCCTCTAGTGGTCATATGAGGGACCTCCTCCTCCCCATCAGGATTATCATGAATGGTCTGTCCTCTAGTGGTCATATGAGGGACCTCCTCCTCCCCCATCAGGATTATCATGAATGGTCTGTCCTCTAGTGGTCATATGAGGAACCCCCTCCCCCATCAGGATTATCATGAATGGTCTGTCCTCTAGTGGTCATATGAGGGACCTCCTCCCCCCCCCCCAATCAGGATTATCATGAATGGTCTGTCCTCTAGTGGTCATATGAGGGACCTCCCCCCCCCCATCAGGATTATCATGAATGGTCTGTCCTCTAGTGGTCATATGAGGGACCTCCTCCTCCCCCATCAGGATTATCATGAATGGTCTGTCCTCTAGTGGTCATATGAGGGACCTCCTCCCCCTATCAGGATTATCATGAATGGTCTGTCCTCTAGTGGTCATATGAGGGACCTCCCCCCCCATCAGGATTATCATGAATGGTCTCTCCTCTAGTGGTCATATGAGGGACCTCCTCCCCCCCCATCAGGATTATCATGAATGGTCTGTCCTCTAGTGGTCATATGAGGGACCTCCTCCCCCCCCATCAGGATTATCATGAATGGTCTGTCCTCTAGTGGTCATATGAGGGACCTCCTCCCCTCCCCCATCAGGATTATCATGAATGGTCTGTCCTCTAGTGGTCATATGAGGGACCTCCTCCCCCCCCCATCAGGATTATCATGAATGGTCTGTCCTCTAGTGGTCATATGAGGGACCTCCTCCCCTCCCCCATCAGGATTATCATGAATGGTCTGTCCTCTAGTGGTCATATGAGGGACCTCCTCCCCCCACAGGATTATCATGAATGGTCTGTCCTCTAGTGGTCATATGAGGGACCTCCTCCTTCCCCATCAGGATTATCATGAATGGTCTGTCCTCTAGTGGCCATATGAGGGACCTCCTCCTCCCCCATCAGGATTATCATGAGTGGTCTGTCCTCTAGTGGTCATATGAGGGACCTCCTCCCCCCCCAATCAGGATTATCATGAATGGTCTGTCCTCTAGTGGTCATATGAGGGACCTCCCCCCCCCATCAGGATTATCATGAATGGTCTGTCCTCTAGTGGTCATATGAGGGACCTCCTCCTCCCCATCAGGATTATCATGAATGGTCTGTCCTCTAGTGGTCATATGAGGGACCTCCTCCCCCCATCAGGATTATCATGAATGGTCTGCCTTCTAGCGCTCATATGAGGGACCTCCTCCTCCCCCCATCAGGATTATCATGAATGGTCTGTCCTCTAGTGGTCATATGAGGGACCTCCTCCTCCCCCCATCAGGATTATCATGAATGGTCTGTCCTCTAGTGGTCATATGAGGGACCTCCTCCTCCTCCCATCAGGATTATCATGAATGGTCTGTCCTCTAGTGGTCATATGAGGGACCTCCTCCTCCCCTCCCCCATCAGGATTATCATGAATGGTCTGTCCTCTAGTGGTCATATGAGGGACCTCCTCCTCCCCCATCAGGATTATCATGAATGGTCTGTCCTCTAGTGGTCATATGAGACCTCCTCCCCCATCAGGATTATCATGAATGGTCTGTCCTCTAGTGGTCATATGAGGGACCTCCTCCCCCCATCAGGATTATCATGAATGGTCTGTCCTCTAGTGGTCATATGAGGGACCTCCTCCTCCCCCCATCAGGATTATCATGAATGGTCTGTCCTCTAGTGGTCATATGAGGGACCTCCTCCCCCCATCAGGATTATCATGAATGGTCTGTCCTCTAGTGGTCATATGAGGGACCTCCTCCTCCCCCCATCAGGATTATCATGAATGGTCTGTCCTCTAGTGGTCATATGAGGGACCTCCTCCTCCCCCCATCAGGATTATCATGAATGGTCTGTCCTCTAGTGGTCATATGAGGGACCTCCTCCCCCCATCAGGATTATCATGAATGGTCTGTCCTCTAGTGGTCATATGAGGGACCTCCTCCCCCCATCAGGATTATCATGAATGGTCTGTCCTCTAGTGGTCATATGAGGGACCTCCTCCCCCATCAGGATTATCATGAATGGTCTGTCCTCTAGTGGTCATATGAGGGACCTCCTCCCCTCCCCCATCAGGATTATCATGAATGGTCTGTCCTCTAGTGGTCATATGAGGGACCTCCTCCTCCCCCCATCAGGATTATCATGAATGGTCTGTCCTCTAGTGGTCATATGAGGGACCTCCTCCTCCCCCCATCAGGATTATCATGAATGGTCTGTCCTCTAGTGGTCATATGAGAGACCTCCTCCCCTCCCCCATCAGGATTATCATGAATGGTCTGTCCTCTAGTGGTCATATGAGGGACCTCCTCCTCCCCCCATCAGTATTATCATGAATGGTCTGTCCTCTAGTGGTCATATGAGGGACATTCTCCTCCCCCATCAGGATTATCATGAATGGTCTGTCCTCTAGTGGTCATATGAGAGACCTCCTCCCCTCCCCCATCAGGATTATCATGAATGGTCTGCCCTCTAGTGGTCATATGAGGGACCTCCTCCCCCCCATCAGTATTATCATGAATGGTCTGTCCTCTAGTGGTCATATGAGGGACCTCCTCCTCCCCCATCAGGATTATCATGAATGGTCTGTCCTCTAGTGGTCATATGAGGGACCTCCTCCCCCCCATCAGGATTATCATGAATGGTCTGTCCTCTAGTGGTCATATGAGGGACCTCCTCCTCCCCCATCAGGATTATCATGAATGGTCTGTCCTCTAGTGGTCATATGAGGGATCTCCTCCCCTCCCCCATCAGGATTATCATGAATGGTCTGTCCTCTAGTGGTCATATGAGGGATCTCCTCCCCTCCCCCATCAGGATTATCATGAATGGTCTGTCCTCTAGTGGTCATATGAGGGACCTCCCCCCCCCCCATCAGGATTATCATGAATGGTCTGTCCTCTAGTGGTCATATGAGGGACCTCCTCCCCATCATCAGGATTATGATGAATGGTCTGTCCTCTAGTGGTCATATGAGGGACCTCCTCCCCCCCCCATCAGGATTATCATGAATGGTCTGTCCTCTAGTGGTCATATGAGGGACCTCCTCCTCCCCCCATCAGGATTATCATGAATGGTCTGTCCTCTAGTGGTCATATGAGGGATCTCCTCCCCTCCCCCATCAGGATTATCATGAATGGTCTGTCCTCTAGTGGTCATATGAGGGATCTCCTCCCCTCCCCCATCAGGATTATCATGAATGGTCTGTCCTCTAGTGGTCATATGAGGGATCTCCTCCCCTCCCCCATCAGGATTATCATGAATGGTCTGTCCTCTAGTGGTCATATGAGGGACCTCCTCCCCATCATCAGGATTATCATGAATGGTCTGTCCTCTAGTGGTCATATGAGGGACCTCCTCCCCCCCATCAGGATTATCATGAATGGTCTGTCCTCTAGTGGTCATATGAGGGATCTCCTCCCCTCCCCCATCAGGATTATCATGAATGGTCTGTCCTCTAGTGGTCATATGAGGGACCTCCTCCCCCCCCCATCAGGATTATCATGAATGGTCTGTCCTCTAGTGGTCATATGAGGGACCTCCTCCTCCCCCCATCAGGATTATCATGAATGGTCTGTTCTCTAGTGGTCATATGAGGAACCCCCTCCCCACCCCATCAGGATTATCATGAATGGTCTGCCCTCTAGTGGTCATATGAGGGACCTCCTCCTCCCCCCATCAGGATTATCATGAATGGTCTGTCCTCTAGTGGTCATATGAGGGACCTCCTCCCCCCCCCATCAGGATTATCATGAATGGTCTGTCCTCTAGTGGTCATATGAGGGACCTCCTCCCCCCATCAGGATTATCATGAATGGTCTGTCCTCTAGTGGTCATATGAGGGACCTCCTCCCCCCATCAGGATTATCATGAATGGTCTGTCCTCTAGTGGTCATATGAGGGACCTCCTCCCCCCATCAGGATTATCATGAATGGTCTGTCCTCTAGTGGTCATATGAGGGACCTCCTCCCCCCATCAGGATTATCATGAATGGTCTGTCCTCTAGTGGTCATATGAGGGACCTCCTCCCCCATCAGGATTATCATGAATGGTCTGTCCTCTAGTGGTCATATGAGGGACCTCCTCCCCTCCCCCATCAGGATTATCATGAATGGTCTGTCCTCTAGTGGTCATATGAGGGACCTCCTCCTCCCCCCATCAGGATTATCATGAATGGTCTGTCCTCTAGTGGTCATATGAGGGACCTCCTCCTCCCCCCATCAGGATTATCATGAATGGTCTGTCCTCTAGTGGTCATATGAGAGACCTCCTCCCCTCCCCCATCAGGATTATCATGAATGGTCTGTCCTCTAGTGGTCATATGAGGGACCTCCTCCTCCCCCCATCAGTATTATCATGAATGGTCTGTCCTCTAGTGGTCATATGAGGGACCTCCTCCTCCCCCATCAGGATTATCATGAATGGTCTGTCCTCTAGTGGTCATATGAGAGACCTCCTCCCCTCCCCCATCAGGATTATCATGAATGGTCTGCCCTCTAGTGGTCATATGAGGGACCTCCTCCCCCCCATCAGTATTATCATGAATGGTCTGTCCTCTAGTGGTCATATGAGGGACCTCCTCCTCCCCCATCAGGATTATCATGAATGGTCTGTCCTCTAGTGGTCATATGAGGGACCTCCTCCCCCCCATCAGGATTATCATGAATGGTCTGTCCTCTAGTGGTCATATGAGGGACCTCCTCCTCCCCCCCATCAGGATTATCATGAATGGTCTGTCCTCTAGTGGTCATATGAGGAACCTCCTCCCCCCCCCCCATCAGGATCATCATGAATGGTCTGTCCTCTAGTGGTCATATGAGGGACCTCCTCCTCCCCCATCAGGATTATCATGAATGGTCTGTCCTCTAGTGGTCATATGAGGGATCTCCTCCCCTCCCCCATCAGGATTATCATGAATGGTCTGTCCTCTAGTGGTCATATGAGGGACCTCCCCCCCCCCATCAGGATTATCATGAATGGTCTGTCCTCTAGTGGTCATATGAGGGACCTCCTCCCCATCATCAGGATTATGATGAATGGTCTGTCCTCTAGTGGTCATATGAGGGACCTCCTCCCCCCCCCATCAGGATTATCATGAATGGTCTGTCCTCTAGTGGTCATATGAGGGACCTCCTCCTCCCCCCATCAGGATTATCATGAATGGTCTGTCCTCTAGTGGTCATATGAGGGATCTCCTCCCCTCCCCCATCAGGATTATCATGAATGGTCTGTCCTCTAGTGGTCATATGAGGGATCTCCTCCCCTCCCCCATCAGGATTATCATGAATGGTCTGTCCTCTAGTGGACATATGAGGGATCTCCTCCCCTCCCCCCATCAGGATTATCATGAATGGTCTGTCCTCTAGTGGTCATATGAGGGACCTCCTCCCCATCATCAGGATTATCATGAATGGTCTGTCCTCTAGTGGTCATATGAGGGACCCTCCTCCCCCCCATCAGGATTATCATGAATGGTCTGTCCTCTAGTGGTCATATGAGGGATCTCCTCCCCTCCCCCATCAGGATTATCATGAATGGTCTGTCCTCTAGTGGTCATATGAGGGATCTCCTCCCCTCCCCCATCAGGATTATCATGAATGGTCTGTCCTCTAGTGGTCATATGAGGGACCTCCTCCCCCCCCCCATCAGGATTATCATGAATGGTCTGTCCTCTAGTGGTCATATGAGGGACCTCCTCCCCATCATCAGGATTATCATGAATGGTCTGTCCTCTAGTGGTCATATGAGGGACCTCCTCCCCCCCCCATCAGGATTATCATGAATGGTCTGTCCTCTAGTGGTCATATGAGGGACCTCCTCCTCCCCCCATCAGGATTATCATGAATGGTCTGTCCTCTAGTGGTCATATGAGGGACCTCCTCCCCCCATCAGGATTATCATGAATGGTCTGTCCTCTAGTGGTCATATGAGGGACCTCCTCCCCCCATCAGGATTATCATGAATGGTCTGTCCTCTAGTGGTCATATGAGGGACCTCCTCCCCCCATCAGGATTATCATGAATGGTCTGTCCTCTAGTGGTCATATGAGGGACCTCCTCCTCCCATCAGGATTATCATGAATGGTCCTGTCCTCTAGTGGTCATATGAGGGACCTCCTCCCCACCCCATCAGGATTATCATGAATGGTCTGCCCTCTAGTGGTCATATGAGGGACCTCCTCCTCCCCCCATCAGGATTATCATGAATGGTCTGTCCTCTAGTGGTCATATGAGGGACCTCCTCCCCCCCCCCATCAGGATTATCATGAATGGTCTGTCCTCTAGTGGTCATATGAGGGACCTCCTCCCCCCCCCCATCAGGATTATCATGAATGGTCTGTCCTCTAGTGGTCATATGAGGGACCTCCTCCCCCCATCAGGATTATCATGAATGGTCTGTCCTCTAGTGGTCATATGAGGGACCTCCTCCCCCCATCAGGATTATCATGAATGGTCTGTCCTCTAGTGGTCATATGAGGGACCTCCTCCCCCCATCAGGATTATCATGAATGGTCTGTCCTCTAGTGGTCATATGAGGGACCTCCTCCCCCCATCAGGATTATCATGAATGGTCTGTCCTCTAGTGGTCATATGAGGGACCTCCTCCTCCCCATCAGGATTATCATGAATGGTCTGTCCTCTAGTGGTCATATGAGGGACCTCCTCCCCCCCATCAGGATTATCATGAATGGTCTGCCCTCTAGTGGTCATATGAGGGACCTCCTCCTCCCCCATCAGGATTATCATGAATGGTCTGTCCTCTAGTGGTCATATGAGGGATCTCCTCCCCTCCCCCATCAGGATTATCATGAATGGTCTGTCCTCTAGTGGTCATATGAGGGACCTCCTCCCCCCCCATCAGGATTATCATGAATGGTCTGCCCTCTAGTGGTCATATGAGGGACCTCCTCCTCCCATCAGGATTATCATGAATGGTCTGTCCTCTAGTGGTCATATGAGGGACCTCCTCCCCCCCCATCAGGATTATCATGAATGGTCTGTCCTCTAGTGGTCATATGAGGGACCTCCTCCTCTCCCCATCAGAATTATCATGAATGGTCTGTCCTCTAGTGGTCATATGAGGGGACCTCCTCCCCCCATCAGGATTATCATGAATGGTCTGTCCTCTAGTGGTCATATGAGGGACCTCCTCCCCCCATCAGGATTATCATGAATGGTCTGTCCTCTAGTGGTCATATGAGGGACCTCCTCCCCCCATCAGGATTATCATGAATGGGTCTGTCCTCTAGTGGTCATATGAGGGACCTCCTCCTCCCATCAGGATTATCATGAATGGTCTGTCCTCTAGTGGTCATATGAGGGACCTCCTCCCCCCCCCATCAGGATTATCATGAATGGTCTGCCCTCTAGTGGTCATATGAGGGACCTCCTCCTCCCCCCATCAGGATTATCATGAATGGTCTGTCCTCTAGTGGTCATATGAGGGACCTCCTCCCCCCCCCCCATCAGGATTATCATGAATGGTCTGTCCTCTAGTGGTCATATGAGGGACCTCCTCCCCCCATCAGGATTATCATGAATGGTCTGTCCTCTAGTGGTCATATGAGGGACCTCCTCCCCCCATCAGGATTATCATGAATGGTCTGTCCTCTAGTGGTCATATGAGGGATCTCCTCCTCCCCCATCAGGATTATCATGAATGGTCTGTCCTCTAGTGGTCATATGAGGGACCTCCTCCCCCCATCAGGATTATCATGAATGGTCTGTCCTCTAGTGGTCATATGAGGGACCTCCTCCTCCCATCAGGATTATCATGAATGGTCTGTCCTCTAGTGGTCATATGAGGGACCTCCTCCCCCCCCATCAGGATTATCATGAATGGTCTGCCCTCTAGTGGTCATATGAGGGACCTCCTCCTCCCCCCATCAGGATTATCATGAATGGTCTGTCCTCTAGTGGTCATATGAGGGACCTCCTCCCCCCCATCAGGATTATCATGAATGGTCTGTCCTCTAGTGGTCATATGAGGGACCTCCTCCTCCCCATCAGGATTATCATGAATGGTCTGTCCTCTAGTGGTCATATGAGGGACCTCCTCCCCTCCCCCATCAGGATTATTATGAATGGTCTGTCCTCTAGTGGTCATATGAGGGACCTCCTCCTCCCCCATCAGGATTATCATGAATGGTCTGTCCTCTAGTGGTCATATGAGGGACCTTCTCCTCCCCCATCAGGATTATCATGAATGGTCTGTCCTCTAGTGGTCATATGAGGGACCTTCTCCTCCCCCATCAGGATTATCATGAATGGTCTGTCCTCTAGTGGTCATATGAGGGACCCCCCCCCATCAGGATTATCATGAATGGTCTGTCCTCTAGTGGTCATATGAGGGACCTCCTCCTCCCCCATCAGGATTATCATGAATGGTCTGTCCTCTAGTGATCATATGAGGGACCTCCTCCCCTCCCCCATCAGGATTATCATGAATGGTCTGTCCTCTAGTGGTCATATGAGGGACCTCCCCCTCCCCCATCAGGATTATCATGAATGGTCTGTCCTCTAGTGGTCATATGAGGGACCTCCTCCTCCATCAGGATTATCATGAATGGTCTGTCCTCTAGTGGTCATATGAGGGACCCCCCCCATCAGGATTATCATGAATGGTCTGTCCTCTAGTGGTCATATGAGGGACCCCCCCCCCATCAGGATTATAATGAATGGTCTGTCCTCTAGTGGTCATATGAGAGACCTCCTCCTCCCCCCATCAGGATTATCATGAATGGTCTGTCCTCTAGTGGTCATATGAGGGACCTCCTCCCCCCCATCAGGATTATCATGAATGGTCTGTCCTCTAGTGGTCATATGAGGGACCTCCTCCCCCATCAGGATTATCATGAATGGTCTGTCCTCTAGTGGTCATATGAGGGACCTCCTCCCCCCATCAGGATTATCATGAATGGTCTGTCCTCTAGTGGTCATATGAGGGACCTCCTCCCCCCATCAGGATTATCATGAATGGTCTGTCCTCTAGTGGTCATATGAGGGACCTCCTCCTCCCCCATCAGGATTATCATGAATGGTCTGTCCTCTAGTGGTCATATGAGGGACCTCCCCCCCATCAGGATTATCATGAATGGTCTGTCCTCTAGTGGTCATATGAGGGACCTCCTCCCCCCCCCCATCAGGATTATCATGAATGGTCTGTCCTCTAGTGGTCATATGAGGGACCTCCTCCTCCCCCCATCAGGATTATCATGAATGGTCTGCCCTCTAGTGGTCATATGAGGGACCTCCTCCTCCTCACATCAGGATTATCATGAATGGTCTGTTCTCTAGTGGTCATATGAGGGACCTCCCTCCTCCATCAGGATTATCATGAATGGTCTGCCCTCTAGTGGTCATGAGGGACCTCCTCCCCTCCCCCATCAGGATTATCATGAATGGTCTGTCCTCTAGTGGTCATATGAGGGACCTCCTCCCCCCCCCCCCCCATCAGGATTATCATGAATGGTCTGTCCTCTAGTGGTCATATGAGGGACCTCCTCCTCCTCCCATCAGGATTATCATGAATGGTCTGCCCTCTAGTGGTCATATGAGGGACCTCCTCCTCCTCACATCAGGATTATCATGAATGGTCTGTTCTCTAGTGGTCATATGAGGGACCTCTTCCCCCCCCATCAGGATTATCATGAATGGTCTGTCCTCTAGTGGTCATATGAGGGACCTCCTCCTCCCCCCATTAGGATTATCATGAATGGTCTGTCCTCTAGTGGTCATATGAGGGACCTCCTCCTCCCCCCATTAGGATTATCATGAATGGTCTGTCCTCTAGTGGTCATATGAGGGACCTCCTCCTCCCCCCATCAGGATTATCATGAATGGTCTGTCCTCTAGTGGTCATATGAGGGACCTCCTCCTCCCCCCATCAGGATTATCATGAGTGGTCTGTCCTCTAGTGGTCATATGAGGGACCTCCTCCCCCCATCAGGATTATCATGAGTGGTCTGTCCTCTAGTGGTCATATGAGGGACCTCCTCCTCCCCCATCAGGATTATCATGAATGGTCTGTCCTCTAGTGGTCATATGAGAGACCTCCTCCTCCCCCCATCAGGATTATCATGAATGGTCTGTCCTCTAGTGGTCATATGAGGGACATTCTCCTCCCCCCCCCCCATCAGGATTATCATGAATGGTCTGCCCTCTAGTGGTCATATGAGGGACCTCCTCCTCCCCCATCAGGATTATCATAAATGGTCTGTCCTCTAGTGGTCATATGAGGGACCTCCTCCTCCCCCCATCAGGATTATTATGAATGGTCTGTCCTCTACTGGTCATATGAGGGACCTCCTCCCCTCCCCCATCAGGATTATCATGAATGGTCTGTCCTCTAGTGGTCATATGAGGGACCTCCTCCCCCATCAGGATTATCATGAGTGGTCTGTCCTCTAGTGGTCATATGAGGGACCTCCTCCTCCCCCATCAGGATTATCATGAATGGTCTGTCCTCTAGTGGTCATATGAGGGACCTCCTCCTCCCCCCATCAGGATTATTATGAATGGTCTGTCCTCTAGTGGTCATATGAGGGACCTCCTCCTCCCCCCATCAGGATTATCATGAATGGTCTGTCCTCTAGTGGTCATATGAGGGACCTCCTCCCCCCATCAGGATTATCATGAATGGTCTGTCCTCTAGTGGTCATATGAGGGACCTCCTCCCCTCCCCCATCAGGATTATCATGAATGGTCTGTCCTCTAGTGGTCATATGAGGGACCTCCTCCCCCCATCAGGATTATCATGAATGGTCTGTCCTCTAGTGGTCATATGAGACCTCCTCCTCCCCCTATCATGATTATCATGAATGGTCTGTCCTCTAGTGGTCATATGAGGGACCTCCTCCTCCCCCATCAGGATTATCATGAATGGTCTGTCCTCTAGTGGTCATATGAGGAACCTCCTCCTCCTCCCATCAGGATTATCATGAATGGTCTGTCCTCTAGTGGTCATATGAGGGACCTCCTCCTCCCCCCATCAGGATTATCATGAATGGTCTGTCCTCTAGTGGTCATATGAGGGACCTCCTCCCCCATCAGGATTATCATGAATGGTCTGTCCTCTAGTGGTCATATGAGGGACCTCCTCCTCCTCCTCCTATCAGGATTATCATGAATGGTCTGTCCTCTAGTGGTCATATGAGGGACCTCCTCCTCCCCCATCAGGATTATCATGAATGGTCTGTCCTCTAGTGGTCATATGAGGGACCTCCTCCTCCCCCCATCAGGATTATCATGAATGGTCTGTCCTCTAGTGGTCATATGAGGGACCTCCTCCCCCCATCAGGATTATCATGAATGGTCTGTCCTCTAGTGGTCATATGAGGGACCTCCTCGTCCCCATCAGGATTATCATAAATGGTCTGTCCTCTAGTGGTCATATGAGGGACCTCCTCGTCCCCATCAGGATTATCATAAATGGTCTGTCCTCTAGTGGTCATATGAGAGACCTCCTCCTCCCCCCATCAGGATTATCATGAATGGTCTGTCCTCTAGTGGTCATATGAGGGACCTCCTCCCCCATCAGGATTATCATGAATGGTCTGTCCTCTAGTGGTCATATGAGGGACATTCTCCCCCCCCCCCCCCATCAGGATTATCATGAATGGTCTGTCCTCTAGTGGTCATATGAGGGACCTCCTCCTCCCCCTATCATGATTATCATTAATGGTCTGTCCTCTAGTGGTCATATGAGGGATCTCCTCCTCCCCCCATCAGGATTATCATGAATGGTCTGTCCTCTAGTGGTCATATGAGGGACCTCCTCCTCCCCCCATCAGGATTATCATGAATGGTCTGTCCTCTAGTGGTCATATGAGACCTCCTCCCCCATCAGGATTATCATGAATGGTCTGTCCTCTAGTGGTCATATGAGACCTCCTCCCCCATCAGGATTATCATGAATGGTCTGTCCTCTAGTGGTCATATGAGGGACCTCCTCCTCCCCCATCAGGATTATCATGAATGGTCTGTCCTCTAGTGGTCATATGAGGGACCTCCTCCTCCCCCATCAGGATTATCATGAATGGTCTGTCCTCTAGTGGTCATATGAGGGACCTCCTCCCCCCCATCAGGATTATCATGAATGGTCTGTCCTCTAGTGGTCATATGAGAGACCTCCTCCTCCCCCCATCAGGATTATCATGAATGGTCTGCCCTCTAGTGGTCATATGAGGGACATTCTCCCCCCCCCCCCATCAGGATTATCAAGAATGGTCTGTCCTCTAGTGGTCATATGAGAGACCTCCTCCTCCCCCCATCAGGATTATCATGAATGGTCTGTCCTCTAGTGGTCATATGAGACCTCCTCCCCCATCAGGATTATCATGAATGGTCTGTCCTCTAGTGGTCATATGAGGGACCTCCTCCCCTCCCCCATCAGGATTATCATGAATGGTCTGTCCTCTAGTGGTCATATGAGGGACATTCTCCTCCCCCCCCCCATCAGGATTATCATGAATGGTCTGTCCTCTAGTGGTCATATGAGGGACCTCCTCCTCCCCCCATCAGGATTATCATGAATGGGTCTGTCCTCTAGTGGTCATATGAGGGACCTCCTCCCCCCCATCAGGATTATCATGAATGGTCTGTCCTCTAGTGGTCATATGAGGGACCTCCTCCCCTCCCCCATCAGAATTATCATGAATGGTCTGTCCTCTAGTGGTCATATGAGAGACCTTCTCCCCCCCCCATCAGGATTATCATGAATGGTCTGTCCTCTAGTGGTCATATGAGGGACCTCCTCCTCCCCCCATCAGGATTATCATGAATGGTCTGTCCTCTAGTGGTCATATGAGGGACCTCCTCCCCCCCATCAGGATTATCATGAATGGTCTGCCCTCTAGTGGTCATATGAGACCTCCTCCCCCATCAGGATTATCATGAATGGTCTGTCCTCTAGTGGTCATATGAGGGACCTCCTCCTCCCCTCCCCCATCAGGATTATCATGAATGGTCTGTCCTCTAGTGGTCATATGAGGGACCTCCCTCCCCCCCATCAGGATTATCATGAATGGTCTGTCCTCTAGTGGTCATATGAGGGACCTCCTCCCCCCATCAGGATTATCATGAATGGTCTGTCCTCTAGTGGTCATATGAGGGACCCTCCTCCCCCCATCAGGATTATCATGAATGGTCTGTCCTCTAGTGGTCATATGAGGGACCTCCTCCTCCCATCAGGATTATCATGAATGGTCTGTCCTCTAGTGGTCATATGAGGGACCTCCTCCCCCCCCATCAGGATTATCATGAATGGTCTGCCCTCTAGTGGTCATATGAGGGACCTCCTCCTCCCCCCATCAGGATTATCATGAATGGTGTGTCCTCTAGTGGTCATATGAGGGACCTCCTCCCCCCCATCAGGATTATCATGAATGGTCTGTCCTCTAGTGGTCATATGAGGGACCTCCTCCTCCCCATCAGGATTATCATGAATGGTCTGTCCTCTAGTGGTCATATGAGGGACCTCCTCCCCTCCCCCATCAGGATTATTATGAATGGTCTGTCCTCTAGTGGTCATATGAGGGACCTCCTCCTCCCCCATCAGGATTATCATGAATGGTCTGTCCTCTAGTGGTCATATGAGGGACCTCCTCCCCCCCCATCAGGATTATCATGAATGGTCTGTCCTCTAGTGGTCATATGAGGGACCTTCTCCTCCCCCATCAGGATTATCATGAATGGTCTGTCCTCTAGTGGTCATATGAGGGACCTCCTCCCCCATCAGGATTATCATGAATGGTCTGTCCTCTAGTGGTCATATGAGGGACCCCCCCCCCCATCAGGATTATCATGAATGGTCTGTCCTCTAGTGGTCATATGAGGGACCTCCTCCTCCCCCATCAGGATTATCATGAATGGTCTGTCCTCTAGTGATCATATGAGGGACCTCCTCCCCTCCCCCATCAGGATTATCATGAATGGTCTGTCCTCTAGTGGTCATATGAGGGACCTCCCCCTCCCCCATCAGGATTATCATGAATGGTCTGTCCTCTAGTGGTCATATGAGGGACCTCCTCCTCCATCAGGATTATCATGAATGGTCTGTCCTCTAGTGGTCATATGAGGGACCCCCCCATCAGGATTATCATGAATGGCCTGTCCTCTAGTGGTCATATGAGAGACCTCCTCCTCCCCCCATCAGGATTATCATGAATGGTCTGTCCTCTAGTGGTCATATGAGGGACCTCCTCCCCCCCCCCCCATCAGGATTATCATGAATGGTCTGTCCTCTAGTGGTCATATGAGGGACCTCCTCCTCCTCCCATCAGGATTATCATGAATGGTCTGCCCTCTAGTGGTCATATGAGGGACCTCCTCCTCCTCACATCAGGATTATCATGAATGGTCTGTTCTCTAGTGGTCATATGAGGGACCTCCTCCCCCCCCATCAGGATTATCATGAATGGTCTGTCCTCTAGTGGTCATATGAGGGACCTCCTCCTCCCCCCATCAGGATTATCATGAATGGTCTGTCCTCTAGTGGTCATATGAGAGACCTCCTCCTCCCCCCATCAGGATTATCATGAATGGTCTGTCCTCTAGTGGTCATATGAGGGACATTCTCCTCCCCCCCCCCCATCAGGATTATCATGAATGGTCTGCCCTCTAGTGGTCATATGAGGGACCTCCTCCTCCCCCATCAGGATTATCATGAATGGTCTGTCCTCTAGTGGTCATATGAGGGACCTCCTCCTCCCCCCATCAGGATTATTATGAATGGTCTGTCCTCTAGTGGTCATATGAGGGACCTCCTCCCCTCCCCCATCAGGATTATCATGAATGGTCTGTCCTCTAGTGGTCATATGAGGGACCTCCTCCCCCCATCAGGATTATCATGAATGGTCTGTCCTCTAGTGGTCATATGAGAGACCTCCTCCTCCCCCTATCATGATTATCATGAATGGTCTGTCCTCTAGTGGTCATATGAGGGACCTCCTCCTCCCCCATCAGGATTATCATGAATGGTCTGTCCTCTAGTGGTCATATGAGGGACCTCCTCCTCCCCCCATCAGGATTATCATGAATGGTCTGTCCTCTAGTGGTCATATGAGGGACCTCCTCCTCCCCCATCAGGATTATCATGAATGGTCTGTCCTCTAGTGGTCATATGAGGAACCTCCTCCTCCTCCCATCAGGATTATCATGAATGGTCTGTCCTCTAGTGGTCATATGAGGGACCTCCTCCTCCCCCATCAGGATTATCATGAATGGTCTGTCCTCTAGTGGTCATATGAGGGACCTCCTCCTCCCCCATCAGGATTATCATGAATGGTCTGTCCTCTAGTGGTCATATGAGGGACCTCCTCCTCCCCCCATCAGGATTATCATGAATGGTCTGTCCTCTAGTGGTCATATGAGGGACCTCCTCCTCCTATCAGGATTATCATGAATGGTCTGTCCTCTAGTGGTCATATGAGGGACCTCCTCCTCCCCCATCAGGATTATCATGAATGGTCTGTCCTCTAGTGGTCATATGAGGGGCCTCCTCCTCCCCCCATCAGGATTATCATGAATGGTCTGTCCTCTAGTGGTCATATGAGGGACCTCCTCCCCCCATCAGGATTATCATGAATGGTCTGTCCTCTAGTGGTCATATGAGGGACCTCCTCCTCCCCCCATCAGGATTATCATGAATGGTCTGTCCTCTAGTGGTCATATGAGGGACCTCCCCCCCATCAGGATTATCATGAATGGTCTGTCCTCTAGTGGTCATATGAGGGACCTCCTCCCCCCCATCAGGATTATCATGAATGGTCTGTCCTCTAGTGGTCATATGAGGGACCTCCCCCCCATCAGGATTATCATGAATGGTCTGTCCTCTAGTGGTCATATGAGGGACATTCTCCTCCCCCCCCCCATCAGGATTATCATGAATGGTCTGTCCTCTAGTGGTCATATGAGGGACCTCCTCCTCCCCCCATCAGGATTATCATGAATGGTCTGTCCTCTAGTGGTCATATGAGACCTCCTCCCCCCATCAGGATTATCATGAATGGTCTGTCCTCTAGTGGTCATATGAGACCTCCTCCCCCATCAGGATTATCATGAATGGTCTGTCCTCTAGTGGTCATATGAGGGACCTCCTCCTCCCCCCATCAGGATTATCATGAATGGTCTGTCCTCTAGTGGTCATATGAGACCTCCTCCCCCATCAGGATTATCATGAATGGTCTGTCCTCTAGTGGTCATATGAGGGACCTCCTCCTCCCCCATCAGGATTATCATGAATGGTCTGTCCTCTAGTGGTCATATGAGGGACCTCCTCCCCTCCCCCATCAGGATTATCATGAATGGTCTGTCCTCTAGTGGTCATATGAGGGACCTCCTCCCCTCCCCCATCAGGATTATCATGAATGGTCTGTCCTCTAGTGGTCATATGAGGGACCTCCTCCCCCCCATCAGGATTATCATGAATGGTCTGCCCTCTAGTGGTCATATGAGACCTCCTCCTCCCCCCATCAGGTTATCATGAATGGTCTGTCCTCTAGTGGTCATATGAGGGACCTCCCCCATCAGGATTATCATGAATGGTCTGTCCTCTAGTGGTCATATGAGGGACCTCCTCCTCCCCCATCAGGATTATCATGAATGGTCTGTCCTCTAGTGGTCATATGAGGGACCTCCTCCCCTCCCCCATCAGGATTATCATGAATGGTCTGTCCTCTAGTGGTCATATGAGGGACCTCCTCCCTCCCCCATCAGGATTATCATGAATGGTCTGTCCTCTAGTGGTCATATGAGGGACCTCCTCCCCCCATCAGGATTATCATGAATGGTCTGTCCTCTAGTGGTCATATGAGGGACCTCCTCCCCTCCCCCATCAGAATTATCATGAATGGTCTGTCCTCTAGTGGTCATATGAGAGACCTCCTCCTCCCCCCATCAGGATTATCATGAATGGTCTGTCCTCTAGTGGTCATATGAGACCCTCCTCCCCCATCAGGATTATCATGAATGGTCTGTCCTCTAGTGGTCATATGAGACCTCCTCCCCCATCAGGATTATCATGAATGGTCTGTCCTCTAGTGGTCATATGAGAGACCTCCTCCTCCCCCCATCAGGATTATCATGAATGGTCTGTCCTCTAGTGGTCATATGAGACCTCCTCCCCCCATCAGGATTATCATGAATGGTCTGCCCTCTAGTGGTCATATGAGACCTCCTCCCCCATCAGGATTATCATGAATGGTCTGTCCTCTAGTGGTCATATGAGGGACCTCCTCCCCTCCCCCATCAGGATTATCATGAATGGTCTGTCCTCTAGTGGTCATATGAGCGACCTCCTCCCCCCCCATCAGGATTATCATGAATGGTCTGTCCTCTAGTGGTCATATGAGGGACCTCCTCCCCCCATCAGGATTATCATGAATGGTCTGTCCTCTAGTGGTCATATGAGAGACCTCCTCCTCCCCCCATCAGGATTATCATGAATGGTCTGCCCTCTAGTGGTCATAT